>VMDO01009583.1:0-38167 GCA_007922755.1 Pedetes capensis | reverse complement strand
TGACGCCACAGGGCTATGGCTACAGGCCCCAAACAAGTTAGATAAGTTAAAATGAGCTTTTTTAATTTTAAATGAGAATTAAACACCTTGCTTACTGATTTTTATAAGTATTTATAAGTATAGACTTCAGATTTATAAGTATAGACTTCAGATACAGTAAATTTCAAAATTGCTATTATATAAATATTATATATATGTTATTATATACATACATGGCCCCCAATTTTAGACAGGGTTGAAATTAAAGGACATTGAGATAAAGTGGATTGTGTGCCTTGATGAAGCACAGTCTGTCCCCGAGAATGTCCGAAATTGAATTTTGTCATATATCCAGAGTTTCTCCAAACACTCAACAAGGCTGAAAGGCATATTCCCCCACTGTAATCAACAGAATTCCTTCCTGTTTTCTGCATATTCAAGGACCTCGAGCTCCCATAGAGGAAGACAGATGAATACGTACATTCAGTGGAGTATCGTGCTGATTATCACAGGGTCTGTACAACCCGACGAGGAGACTGAACCAAGAGTTTCCTGAGGGTGGACTCAGATATGATGTTATGAGAACTGCAGCTGTTATGTTTGGACCCCAAATGTCCCCCAAAGCCCCTTGTGTGAAAGGATTGGTGGCCCGCCTATGGTACTCCTGGGAGAGTAGGCCCCTGGGAGTTCTTAGGTCTTTAGAGGCAACACTGATAAAGGGGATACTGGGACCCAGCTCCTTCCTTGCTCTCTCTTTTGCTTCTCCACTGCAAGGGGGTGAACAGATCTCTCTGCCACATGCTTCCATCAAGATGCACTGCCTTGTCTTAGGATCAACAACAATGGGGCGAACCATGAGCCAAATAAATCTTCCCTCCTTTGTAAGTTGATTTTCTCTGGTATTTTGTCCCAGTGACAGAAAGGTGACTAATGCAGTGTCCTCATATTTATTTTATTTTATTTGTGGTACTGGGGGTTGAACCCAGGGCCTCATACTCATGTGCTTTGCAAGTGCTGGACCACAGAGCTGCACCCCCAGCCCACTTTTTATTTATTTATTTTTTTTGAGACAGGGTCTCCCTAAATTATGCAGACTGTCTCTGGTCTCAAGCTTGAGATCTCCTGCCTCTGTCTCCTGAGTCACTGGGATTACAGGCATCCACCACCATGCCTGGCTTGCAGTGTCTTTAAAAAAAAAAAACAATGTTGTTGATGGTAGGGGTAGGGGTAGAAGTGGGTAATAAGTATTAGTGGTTATGGGATTTCTTTTTTATGTAATTAAAATGTTCTAAAGTTGATTGTATTAATGATTGCACAACTCTGTGAATATGCTAAGAACCACTCAATTATATACTTTAATTATACTTTTGATTGTACAATAATTGAATTATATGTCAATAAGGCTGTTTCTTAAAAAAATCAATGTTAATACCAGAGGATATGGGTAATACCAGCACTGGGATATTTGATTCAAATAATAACTGATATAATAGTATTTTCTTTATTAAAACTTTTTAATTTGTAAAATACAAGACTAAGTATTTAAGACATTTTAAGTAAAAAGTTAAACCTGAAGTAAAATTGAACATCATAAAAATTTAAATATGAAATGTAAATCATCAGTGTGATAATCAGTTATTGGCAGATAAGATGAATAAAGTATTACAAGCTAAGATAAGCACTATATAAAATAAAGACAATGAAATTAATATGATAATCAAAGATCTTTTATAACAAAGCATTCAAGTGTGTCTATTAGTCATTATTAGATAGTGAATTTACTTTTGTGCAAAAGATAGTGAACTTACTTTTCCTTGTGCTAAAAAAGCACTGTCTAATCGGGGCTGGGGTTTAGCTCAGTTGGTAGAGCACCGCTCTGCAGTCTCTGAGGTCCCGGGTTCGATTCCCAACACCGCAAAAAACGGGAGAAGGATGTGGCAATCCACTCCTGAGGCAATCCCGAAACAATCAGCCACTGAAAACCCTATGAGGGTCGCTTTGAGTGACATGACTCAATGAAACCTAACAATAACAGTAACAGTGGTACACTACTTGCAAGGGAGCACACCACACCAAACCCAGGAGGAGAGTGCAGGATGTGCCCTGCAGGCCCCAGCCCCACAGGCCCCAGGGAGGTGTGGTCAGGTCTCATCTAGAGGAAGCTGAAAAAATACACACACTGAGAACTGATCACCACAGAGGTAGGTGGAACCAAATCCAGGTGAGGCCGTGATGCTCTGAAGTGGTTCCTGAGAGTGTCTGACACAGGAACAAATCTGAAGGCAGGAGGGCCAGTTTGGGGACTGGCATGATCCAGTTACATTATCCCCTTTCTGAAGAAGCTGATTTGTTCAATGTTGTCTTAGTTTGGATTTCTTATAATTTTTTTAAAGGCCCTAAGGTAAGGGCTTGAGTATAGAAAGTTCACTTTTGAGGTGATACTGAAGAAACACAGGTGAGGAAAAGGAGAAAGGGAGGTAGGGGAGGGAGTGAGGCCAATATATGTGCTTTACAGGTGAGCTGTAGAGATATGACCCAGAGAGGCAAAGCGTCTTGAGGCCTATCTAGCTAACTTGGAGGACCAAGACTTGTTCCTAGGGCAAGATGGCTCCCGATAACCTCTACCCTACATCCTGGGCCTTTTAGGCATTGAGCTCACGAAGATGGCCCTGGTGTCCTCAAAGTCCTCAACACCTGATTGGCCACTTCCCAATTAGCAAACGACCCCTGATTGGACAGTTTAAGAACACCCCCTAATTGGCTCCCTTTTCAATGCCTCATTTGCATCTCCCCCCTGACTGGCTATGACCAGATTATGTGGCAGTCTTTGATTGGTCAGGCTAAGACATATAAGTACAGTACACAGGGTATTCAGGGTCCATTCCATCAACCCTCTAGAGCATGGCAGACAAGAACTACAATAAAGAGATGTTGAAGAGCACTTGATCTGTTGGTGTTGTCCTTTGAAGCAAAGAGCAGCTGTAGGTGTAATTCTCTGAGCCTGCCTTTCTAAAGGCTTCTCAGAGTAGCCACGTGCATAACTCTCCTTCCCAGGCGACATGGCATTCCCACCACACTCAACTCACCAACTCACAGGAGGCTCAGCTCCTGGTCAGAGCAACACCCCACAACTGGCAGCGACACCCCCGACAGTGCACCACAAGTGGGTTTTTTCTGTTGGCGCCTAGGGATTAGTCCTGCCGAAGGTCCTCTGAGAAACCACATGCAATTGTCTCACTGGAGGGTGAGGAGGCGGCCTGTATTCACCCAGTCCATTCCCTGCTGGCTGAAGATTGCCCTCCTGGGGGTAAACCCATTCCCCCACTTCTGTGTTGCACCTGACTGCAGCAGAGCCAGTGCCTCAGGTGAAAGAAAGCTTCCAGGCAAAAATGAAGAGGGGTGGGTGCTGAAGCCAATTCAGTGCAGAGTCTTAGATTTTTCTATCCCACCTTGTAATTCTATTGTTTGAAATGGGGCCAACATGTTGGAAAAGAGATTCCCACATGTCAGCAGTCTAACAGGTGGTCCTGGAGAAACTGAAGTCCTTGTGTCCTCTTGAAGGGCACTCTGTCCCAGATGTCCTCTTTGTGACCACAGTCACAGAGGGCAGGAAGGCACAGCAGGACTGGGGAGCTATGGGTGCCTAGATGAGGTCCTGAGGCCTGGGGTTTAGCTCAGTTGGTAGAGTGCTGCTCTGCACTCTCTGAGTTTGATCCCCAGCACTGTAAAAAGTGGGAGAAGGACTGGGAAGCCCACTCCTGAAACAATCCCCCAAAATCAGCCATTGAAAACCCTGTGAATAGTAGGGAGTCACTGACACAGTGCTGGGCCTGGCACAGTGTCGGGGAGTGTCTCCTCTGTTATACATATGGTTACTGTGAGTCGGGCCTGACTTGAGGGCATCTGACAACAAGAAGAAGTCTTGAGTGGACAACTAAGGGGGATACAAGAGTAACCCTTCCACACTGTCCCTACATGGAGATGATTTTGACTTCCGCAAGGACCTGCATTATAATTTGGTGGCAGAGTGTCTGATGGCTTGTGGTTTTGAGGGAAGGTTGATGTGAGGTAAGAAAGGTCACCTATGGCAATTCCAGAAAGGCACATAGTGAAGTCAGAGACATGAGAAAGCTGGAGAAAACCTGAAAATGAGCTGACTTTAAGACACAGAGGTATGTTGGGGGGCAGGGAGGATCACACTGGGGTTGGTGCCAGTCTCAGGAGCAGCTGCTTTCCTAGTGCCGTCTTTTCCTGAGCTGTGCTCAGACCAAGGGCAGGCTCACATGAGTGGGTCACAGTGGTGGAGCCCTTGCTGCTCAGCCCTTCATTATACTCCACACAGCTGATGTTTATACCTTCATCTCCACTTATAGAAGGAGAGCCAAGAGGGGTGAGGCACTGGGCCAAGAGACCTAACCTCTGACATTCCAGGATTATGAAGCCTCTTTCTTTTGTAAGACTATGAGCCTTGTAGAGCCATAATCTGTTATTCATCTTTGTTTCACAGATATCTCAAAGTTTTGATGGATAAGGCTTAGTGAAACAAAAGACAGAGTGAATTTTAAAGACTTTAGATTTATTGGACTAAGTTTGTGCTTGTTTTCTCCTTCAAACCAAGATATTATGAACAGGTAGGAAAAGAACAGGAAAGTCTTTTCTGTTTTATTAATAAACCAGGAGAAAAACATTAAGAATGAATTAGCCTGAAAACCCAACAACTTAAGACTTTGAATCTCAGCTTTCAATTTATAAGACAAATAGTTTAGGCCAAGGACTGTAGTGCACACCTATAATTCCAGCTACTTGGGAGGCTGAGGCAGGAGGATTACAAGTTTGAGGCCAGAGGCAGCATGTACAATTTAGTGAGACCTTCTCTCAAAGTACAAAACGAAAAAAGGGGGCTTGAGGTGCAGCTCAGTGCTAGATCACTTGCCTAGATATGTGAGGCTGTGGGTTCAATTCCCCAGTACTGAAAAACAAAGGAAAGATAGATTAAGATTCCAAACATTTGGTTGATAAAAATTATATGTATATTTATATTCCATTCTACTCCACAGAGATTTGAAATTGCTTTCTATTTTATAGAAAATGATGCAATTACATAAGACTCTTACTTAAAATAATGTTACTTACAGTGAGGTATTGTGGTTGGGATTTAGCTCAATTGGTGGAATGCTACTCCACACTCTCTGAGGACTCAGGTTTGATCCCCAGCACCACAAAAATGGGAGAAGGACCTGGCAGTGCACTCCCAAAGTAATCCCTAAACAATCAGCCATTGAAAACTCTATGTGGGTCACTATGTGTCAGACCCAACTCGATGGCACCTAACAACAACAACAGTGAGATTTTTAACCACTGAAGATATTCAGTGGTGAACCAGGGGTTCACAAAAGCATAAAATAAATACAGCACATTGTATTAGTTGCTCATGCATCACTGTGACCAAAATATCTGATGGAAACAACTTAAGGGAGGAAAGATTTATTTTGGCTCATGGTTTCAGAGGGTGAGTCCATCATGGAAGGGAAGGTATGCCAGGGAGCTCCATCTATGGTAGTGGGAGTGACAGAGACTGTTCACATCATGGTGGACCAGGAAGCAGAGAGAGTTTTCAGGAACCAAGGGGCTGAGTGTAACCTTCAAAGGCCCACCCCTAGTGACCTACCTCTGCCAGCCAGGCCCCACCTCCAAAAGGTCCCGATGCCTCCCAAAATAGCCCCACTAGCTGGGGAACTAGTGTTGAAACATGAGTTGGTGGGGGCAACTTATATTTAAACCATAACAAACACCTTCTAGAAACAAGAGTGTTTCATAGGAGAGGATAAGGAAGGAACAGCATGAGAGGTCAATTGGGAATGAATATTGTTCCTTAAAAAACAAAATAGCATAAAAAGACTGTGCTGATTAATTTTATATGTCAACCTCACTAAGCACAGGGAGGCCAGATATTTTGTCAAACGGGGTGTGTCTGTGAGGGTGTTTCTGGGTGAGAACATTTAAATCAGTAGACTGAGTAAAGCAGATTGCCCTCCAAAACATGAGGGGGCCTCACCCAAGAAGATTCAGGACAAAAAACTCACCCTTCTCTGAGTGACAGAGAATTCTTCCTACCTGACAGCATTCATTCATACAAGGACATTGGCTCTTCCTAGGTGTCAAATCTTCCGGAAGGTACCAGAGGAACTATACCATTCGCTCTCTGGTTCTCAAGCCTTCAGATCCAGGCTTGAGCCACACCATCAGCTCTCCTGGGTCTCCAGCTTGCTCACTCACTCTGCACATCTTGGAACTTGCCAGCCCCCAAAAGGAGATAATTCCTTATAATATATATACCCTGTTGGTTGGTTGGGGCTGGGAGTTAGCTCAGTTGGTAGAGCACCACTCTGCAATCTCTGAGGTCTCAGGTTCGATTCCCAGCACCGCAAAAAATAGGAGAAGGACATGGCAATCCACTCCTGAGGCAATCCAGAAATAATCAGCCATTGAAAACCATACGAGGGTCGCTATGAGTCAGACATGACTCAATGGCACCTAACAACAACATTGGTTGATTGGAAATGCTAGGGTTGGTAGAATGCTGCTTTAGATGCTCTGAGGCCCTGGGTTCGATCCCCAGTACCACAAAAAATGGGAAAAGGACCTGTAAGCCCACTCCTGAAACAATCCTCAAACCATCAGCCATTGAAAACCCTATGAATAGCAGAGAAGCACTGACATAGTGCCAGGCATGGCACAGTGTTGGGGAGTGTTTTGATCTGTTGTACATAGGGTCACTATGAGTGGTACCGACTGGACAGCAGCTAACAACAACATTGGTTGGTCCCTCTGAGGAGCCCTGACTAGTACAAAGGCCGAGAACACTTATATTTGACATAGTGAATGAAAAATGACTCCCTTCTCAATGTCTTTACAAATACCTGCTAATTTTAGAAAACAAAATTATAATCATTCCACCTCTTAATTGGTCTTCAAATTGAAAATGACCCAAAATAAAATTACATTATAGAATTCACATGGTGGGTAACTTAGTTCCCCCTGTATAATTCTTACCACTTTTCTGTGTTTGATAATTTTCACAACCAAATATCTGAGAAAAGATATTGTTTTGAAATGCGTAGTTTGTGTGGGCGGGGAACTTATATTAATAAGAAAATGTTTATAAATAGAATGCCTGCAGCTGTAGCCCTGTGGCATCTGACCCCCTCAGATCTAGGAAGCTAAGCAGGGTTGGGCCTGGTTAGTACCTGGATGGGAGACCGCCGCGGAACACCAGAAGCTATAGGCTTGGGAGAAGGACCTGACAACCCCCTTCCAAAAATCAATCTGCCATTGAAAACTCTATGAACAGCAGAGAAGCACTGACAATAGTGTTTCCCCTGTTGTACAGAGGGTCGCTATGAGCCAGATACCGACTTGATGGCACCTAACAACAACAACAATAAATAGAATAAAACATTACCAGGTGCTATAGGCTGGATCTTGAATGTTGCCCAAAGGGCAACGTGTTGAAAGCCCAAAGGTCAACGTGTTGCCAGACTGTGACACTATCAGGAGGTGGTGGAACCTTGAAGGGACGGGTCCTACCGGGAAGAAGTTAGGTCAGTGAAGTGGGGCATAGTGTTGGAGGGGATTTTAAAACGCCAGCCCCTTCCTTGCTCTCTGGTTTCCCCATGGTTCCCAGGCACCATGCAGTGAGCAGCTTTCTTTGCTACACACTCCCACCCTGATGTTCTGCCACAGACCTGAAAGCCACAGTTCAGCCAACCTGGGAATGGAAGCTTGGAAATCATAAACCCAAATAAACGTTTATGCTTAATCGTTGATTATCTCAATGTGTGGTCACAGCCGACAGGTGAGACATAAAACATGTTGGATGATAAAGTTCAAGTTCAAAAAGTTCCCACAAGGTTCAGAGAGGGTAAAACAATCCAGGTGAAATAAATAGCAATATATGTATACTCAAGAGGGATTGTTGTTGTTGTTGTTAGGTGCTGTCGAGTCGAGTCCGACTCATAGTGACCCCATGTACAGCAGATTGAAACACTTGCCGATTCTATGCCAGGCAAACGATCTTATTTATGTTTAAGCCCATTGTTGCATACACTGTGTCAATCCATCTGGTGGAGGGTTTTCCTCTTTTGCGTTGACCTGCCACTCTTCCAAACATGATGTCCTTCTCTGGGGATTGTTCTCTCCTGACTACATGTCCGAAATATGTAAGACACAGTTTGGCCATTTTTGCTTCCAAGGAGCACTCTGGTTGTACTTCTTCTAGGACAGATCTGTTGGTTCTTTTGGCAGTCCATGGTATATTCAACAGATGTCTCCAGCACCACAATTCAAAAGCATCAATTCTTTTTCTGTCTCTCTTGTTCAATGTCCAGCTTTCACAACCATATGATGCCACTGAAAATACCATGGCATGAGTCAAACGCACCTTCATCTTCAATGTGACATCTTTGCTTTTCAATACTCTAAAGAGATCCTTTGCCACAGCTTTTCCTAGAGCAATGCGTCTTTTGATTTCTTGACTGCTGCTTCCATGAGTGTTGATTATAGAGCCAAGCAAAGCAAGATCTTGGACAACCTCAATCTTTTCTCTATTTATTGTGAAGTTGCGTGCTGACCCAGTCATAAGGATTTTTGTTTTGTTGATGTTTAGTTGTAACCCATATTGAAGGCTATGATCTTTGATCTTCATCAGTAAATGTTTTAAATCCTCTTCACTTTCAGCAAGCAGAGTGGTGTCATCTGCATAACGCAGGTTGTTAATGAGTCTTCCTCCAATCTTGATGCCATGTTCTTCCTCATAAAGTCCAGCTTCTTGGATTATTTGCTCAGAGTATAAATTGAAGAGATAGGGTGAAAGTATACAGCCCTGACGCACACCTTTCTCAACTTTAAACCACTAGGAAAGAAAAAAAAATGCTGGGAAGGATCTGGAGTCCCAGGCCACCTGAGTTGCATAGGGAGAACCTGTCTCAAAACAAACAAAAGGTGTAGCTAAGAGAGCCCTGTATTTGGGACAGCGTGGAGGTGGTGGTGGTATGGTGCATTCGTGCCAAAGGCATCACAGTTGGCAGCAGTTAGTTTTGTTTTATTTTGTTTTAAATCTTGCTTATATCTGAATAAGCTTTTCCCAAGAATCTGTTCCCTTGTATTATTATCTCTAGGAATTAGTCTAAGAAAGAGACTATTATATAGATTCCAGGACCATCTCCTTAATCACTTTTAGAAAAGTTTGGATTTGATTTCTAATCTCTACATTTAACAATAACAATTAACATCTGAATACCTACTGTGTGCCAGCATCAAGGTCTAAAAGTCAAATTTTTAGATTATTTTGCATATGATATTTAGGTTTCTATCTCCAATCTCCAAGAAAGTATTTTATAAGTCCCCTCATTTCCTGAGCAGCAAATTTCTGAAAACAATTTAAAGTTGTTTTCTAGGATTATTTCTATAAATTAATTTATAGAAATGTTACTTTGTTACCATGTCAGGGTTGACACATCTAATCTTACCCAAAATTCTCAGATTACTTCATAATTTGGATCCCAAAGTTCCCTATAGATTGATTTTAAATGAATATGTTCTTTAACTGTCTTTTTAAGCAGAAAAAATAACTATGAATTCTGTTTTAGAATTTGTGAAACTGAGGGAAAAGAAAAGCATAAATTAGTGAAGGAAACGGCCTATCAGAGGCAGGACTAAGATGCGACCTTTAACCTTTTCAGTTTGTCTACTTATTGTATTTGTTTTTTGTTTGTTTGTTTTGTGGTACTGGGTTGAACCCAAGGCCTCACACTTGCATGCTTTACGAGTGCTGGACCACTGAGCTGCACCCTCAGCCCATTTTTTTTACTTTTTTGAGACAGGCTCTCGCTAAATTATGCAGACTGCCTCTGGTCTCCAACTTGTGATCCTCCTGCCTCTACCTCTGAAGCCGCTGGGATTACAGGCGTGCACCACTGCGCCTGGCTTTGTTATCCTATTTGCCAAATAAATCATTACAAAATCATGTAGCAGGTAGAAATTTAGCAAAACTGTAAAATCATCTGTTTAAAAAGACTGTATACGTATTCAAATGTAATTACATTATCCCAAAGTCTTTATTATTTTAAAGGATGGGGAGATTTCATAATTTCCTGTCATAAATAATTCCATAAATAATAATAAATTCCATCAATTCCATAATAATAACAATAATTCCATAAAAATAAATTCCATAAATAATAATTTTTTTAAATTCTGGAAAATATTCTTTATTTCTAACTGCAATATCCATTTATCAAAAAACCGTTGAGAATCACCTATGCCCTAGATATTGTACCAGATACTGAAGATATAAAGTATGACTGTTCCCCTCCCTTCAATAGAAATTCAGTTTATTATAAGTGCAAATGCCCACAGGTGAGACATAGAACATGTTGGATGATAAATTTAGAATTCAAAACTTTCCCACAAGGTTCAGATAGGCTAAAACAACCAGGTGAAGTCAAATAGCAATGTATTTATACTCAAGAGGGAAGGAAAAGGGAAAACTAAAAAAAAAAAAAAAAAAAACCCGCTGGGATGTTAAGTGGGGAGGGACCTGGCTTCAAAACATCTGTAAAAAAGACCCAGAAGATGCAGTTGACTCCAAACTTAGTGATAATGTGCACTTGTTACCAAGAAAACTAATTTTAGGGTGGATTAATAAGAATATGCAAAGAAAGGGGTCCATGTATTTTTAATTTTGCACCAATCAAATCTCAGAGAATTTGAGGGGGTCTTACGTTAAATACATATTAGAGCATATTCTTAAGACAACAAAACAGTAAGGGACCTAAAAACAGTATCAATAAGATTTTTCAAAGGGAATAAAGATGTTCAGTCTGTAGAAGCAACTTAACCAGAGCATAATTGCTGTTTTCAGATATCCAAAAAGCTAGTGTAATCAGAGGTCTTTGTCCTTGGCAGAACTCTGATTTTTAGTGGGTACTTTGACCTTTCCCACTCTCCTTTTAGGCTAGGGGGACCAAGTTGTGGACATGGCTACATAAGCATAAATAGTATGCGGTAGTTCCAGGAAATCTCTAGACGTCTGGCCCTCTGCCTGCCTTCCTCAGTCCTGCTGCACAGAGCATGGTCATGACTGGCTCTTGAGCAGCCATCCTGGATCACAATGGCAAGAGGTACACCTAGGAACCATGCAGGGGTGAGCTGGAGGGAGCCTGGAGCCCGGAGTTCTTCCTAGTTGTCATTTCAACCCAGGAATGTGTACTGAGTATCCTCAGCATGAAAAGAAATACATTTTCACATAAACAAATACTATTTGAGGCCAGGTGCAGTGGTGCATGCCTGTAATCCCAGCGACTTGGGAGACAGAGGCAGGAGGATCGCAAGTTCAAGACCAGAAGCAGTCTGTGTAATTTAGCGAGACTGTCTCAAAAAGTAAAAAAATGGGCTGGGGGTGCAGCTCAGTAGTCCAGCACTTGCAAAGCATGCAAGCATGAGGCCCTGGGTTCAACCCCCAGTACCCTCCCAAAATTAATCCTATGTATAGATGTCATTTTTGTTGTTAGGTGCCACTGAGTTGGATCCAACTCACAGTGACCTTATGTACAACAGATGAAACACTACCCAGCACTGTGCCATTCCTGGCACTATTGTTAGTGCTTCTCTGCTATTCATAGAGGTTTCAATGGCTGGTTGTTTTTTAGGGAGTGGGTTGTCAGGTCTGTCTCCCAGGCCTACATCACCCAGGGGTGAGCTGGAGGCAGGTCTTCCACCCAAATGCTAACCAGATCCGACTCTTCTTAGCTCCGGAGATCTGAGGGGATTGGAGGGGATTGGATGCCACAGTCGCACAACGGTAGGTTGTGTGTAGATGCATGAATAAAATTTTTCCAATTTTTAAATAGCTAATGAAAAACCAAACAAAACAAAACACTAAAAGCTGAACCCAAACCCAATTTTTCACTGGGTTCTGGTTCAGGTTTGGATTCAGAAAAAATGTTTAAATGCTTGAACCATAATGGGTTCAGGGTTCAGGTTCAATTTCCATTTGAGTCCCTACCATCTGCACATGGAGTTTAAGCCTAAACCCACATTGAACCAGAACCCTATGAATTTTTACATATTGAACCCATGCCCAAATGTGAACCCCATTTTTCACCAGTTTCAAGCCCTTCTTTGTGCTGTCACCACCAGGGTGGGCCCAACATGAGCTTGCTCTGTGGGGAACTCCTGGTCAGGCCTGGATATTACTGGCAGAATGCTGTGCGCATAGTTTATACCTCTATCCCAACCGCCATGGGACCCTCGGGAGCAGGGCAAGCACAGCAGAGGAGAAAGAAAAGCTTTGGGATGTTTTCCTTTGTAAACACACACAGCTTTTTATTGCCTCTGCCCTTAGAAGGGCAGGGAACCCAGCAAGGTTACAGCACAAGTGTTGCAGCCTGAGCGTTACAGCTCTAATGGCTACCGTGTGAGCAGTAGCAGTGGCAGTGGTGATGAACAGCTCCCCCATTGCCTCTTTCCTGCTGCTTCCACTGGGGTTCTTCTGCTGATGGTCTTGTCCAGAGATAGTCCTGAAGTTTGCAGAGAGCTCATCTGATACCGGGGAAGAAGCTGAGTGAGTGAACTGGAGAACTGTAGTTGCTTAAATAGCCTTGGCTGACCAATCACTGTTTAGGATTTACTGACCAATCACAGGGGAGGAGCCAAAAAAGTTTTGCAAAACGTCCAATCGGGTTGCAGTGGGATTTGGGGGCAAGGGGTGGGGCTAACTTGCCTGGGCAAACCTGGGTATGTCCCTGGCTTACCTTTTCTGTCAAGTCCCTTTTTACTTTTCTAATTTAGCTATTGAGGCTTCTTGTCCAAATTCACAAGAACTGGGTTTTTTGCCTAAATTGTCCAGACTTATCCCTACATTGCTCAATGTCAGGCAATCTCCTGGCAGTGCTGCACAGCATCGTTTGACTCTGTTTTGGAGTTAAACTTATTCTGAGGCCAACTCTTCCAAAATAACAAGGAAGGAGAACAAAGAGTAAATCAATAAATCTTCAATAAAATTAGTATTATAAAGAAAATCATTAAGACCCTAGATAAAATGAATAAAACAGGACCTCTGCTGGGTCCTTCCTGTATGCTGAGCACAGTTGGTGAATTGTTCAGTCCACAATTATTGTAACGCTGAAATTATTTTCCTTTTGTAAAATGAGAATACTGACACCCCATCCTCTACCTTTCTTCTTCCATTCTACTTTCCAACTTATATTTGCTATATGTCTTTTACATTATTTTAATATTATTTTGTTGTTTAAACAATAATTATCTCTGTTTAATCTATTACTTGATTATTTAAACATTTACTTCCTTAAGACGGTAATGTATACATGTTGCTGTTGTTGGGTGCTGTCAAGCTGTCCAACTCGTGGCAGCCCTCATAGGGTTGTCAACGGCTGATTGTTTTGGGATTGTCTCGGGAGTGGATTGCCATGTCCTTTTCCCATATTTGCAATGCCAAGAATTGAAGCCCTGGCCTCAGACACTGCAGAACGGTGCTCTACCAACTGAGGTAAATTCCAGTCCCAATGTATACATAAGCATAGTTAAAAAAAAAAAAAAAAGTCCAACTGTGCAAAAAAATATGCAGGAAGATAAAGAATTCCCTCCACCCCAGAATCTGGCACATACTTCCCAGAGGTAACCACTCTCTATGTACCTTTACAGAAATATTTGAGCATGTATAGGCAGCTATATGTATTGTGTGTATATTTTAAAAATATATGTACAAATATAATATATATATGAATGCTATATTTCTATTTGCACATTGACTGTTTACTTAAAAAATCAAGATTGTTCTATATTGGTCTAAGTAGGAATGCTTCACTCTTTTTGAAAATGTCATATGTATGTTGATTTTATAAAATCCAATAACATCATTAATAAAAATAAAGATAAAATTTTAATTTTATTACAGGCAAAATTCTTAAGCATTTAATTTACAACACAATTTTCAATTCAATGTTTAGTAAGCATCTACTATGTGCATGACCCCAGATAACCTTTATTCTCTTTTCTTTAGCATAAGGTTGCAGCTTTAGACATCCATCTGATAATAGGGGGAAATAACAATATTTGGTACTTTGACTTTTAAAATAATACACACGTGTGCACACACATGTATTGACTCTAACTCTGTGGTTACTTTGCTTCAAGACACTAAATGCAGACATCTGTTTCCTGGGGCTTTTTGTTTCTTTACCCATAGGAGTACTTTTCTGGAGTAGGCTCATATTTACTATTTTGTTGTTAGGTGCCGTCAAGTCGGTATCCGGCTCATAGCGACCCTCTGTACAACAGGGGAAACACTATTGTCAGTGCTTCTCTGCTGTTCATAGGGTTTTCAATGGCAGATTGATTTTTGGGAGGGGGTTGCCAGGTCCTTCTCCCAAGCCTACAGCTTCTGGTGTTCCCAGGCGGTCTCCCATCTAGGTACTAACCAGGCCCGACCCTGCTTAGCTTCCGAGATCTGATGGGATCGGATGCCACAGGGCTACCACTGCAGGCTCCTATTTACTATATTTGTTCCTATTTCCTTACTTCACTTCTCAATCCACTGCAGCCCAGCAGTCTCAGTAAAATTGTTCTTACCAAGATCATTCATGACCTCTTAACTGGGTAAGCATGAATCTTACCTTGGTGGACTTCTTTCTTGCCCTGGGGATTTTGCTTTCCTTTGGACCTCTCTATACATTTGGTTTTTAACTTGAATGTCATAGAATGCATTTTATAATGTGTTGCAGAAATGAAGATTCCATAGTTACTCTCAGTTTATGAGTTATTTGGTACATCATATCTCCAGGTATCAGGTGCTCATGCTGGATGAGCATGGTACCCTAAACCATTTGGACTTCTAGGTCTTTTCCTATTCTTTATTTCTACTCTTTTTCTTTTATGGATTTCTCCCTTATTTGCACCTCCAATGTTGGTATTCCCTGGTTTTCATTTTACATGTTCTCCCTACATGATCTGGTAGCTCTTGCTACACTTTGAATACGTTTTCCACCCAACGTAATGTAGGGTTTTGTTTTGTTTTGTTTTTGTTTTTTTGTTCTTAATTTTTTTGCTGTTGTTGTTTGTTTGTTGTGTGTGTGTGTGTGTGTGTGTGTGTGTGTGTGTGTGTGTGTTACTGGGAGGTTGACCCCAGGGCCTCAGACATACTTTGCAAGTGCTCTACCACTGAGCTGCCTCAGGCCTCAAACCTGCAAACCTTCTTTGTCTTGTCTTTGCCTCCAGTCACTGGTATTACAAGCATGTACCACTATGCCCAGCTTGAATGTAATAGTTATAAGAGATGGCACTTCAGTGATTAAATCATGAGGACTCTGCTCTCATGTGTGGGATTAGTGCCCTTATAAAAGAGGCAGCTACCTTGCCCCTTCTGACTTGTGAGGACACAGCAATAAGATGCCATTTATGAAGCAGAGAGCCCTCACCAGACAAATCTCCTGGCACCCTTATTTTGGACTAGAATGTCCATCACTGTAATAAACGTTTATTGTTCATAAATTACTCTGTCTAAAGGATTTTGTGATAGTAGCTCAAACATGCGGAGAAAGATCTCAGGACCTTAGTTGGTTGCATCAGGGATCCCCAATCCCCAGGCCAAGGGCTGCTATAGCAGTCAGGCTGCACAGCAAGAGGTAAGAGGTCAGTGAGCAAGCAAAGCTTCATCTGTATTTATAGCCACTTCCCATCAGCTCATATCCTGAAACCAACACAGTTCTGGTCTGTGGAAAAATTATCTTCCACGAAACTGGTGCCTGGTACCGAAAACGGTTGGGGACTACTGGGCTACACAAATCTCTAACAAATCCCCCTTTCCAGCCTTAATCTTAATTATATTACCTGCTGTATGCTGGATATCTCTGTATGAAGTACCCAAAACATCCCAAAATGAATTCATCCTCCTTGTCCCTCGTATTGCTAAACCTTCAGTATTTATCATCTCAGTTTTTGACACTACTACCCACCCAGACACCCAAGTCAAAATCCTGGCACCAGCTTAAATTCTTCCCTTCCCACTTTACTTTCTGTATTCAATCTTCAGATTTTTCTAATCTTACCAATTTTCCCTGCTTCTAGTCTTGCTACCACTGCTGTAACTTCAGCCTCATCATTTCTTGACTACACCAATAACCTAATTGATTTCTTTGCCAATTCTATTTCTGTCTAAAATACCAATTAGACCCAACAAATCTTCTATCTGGATTTCTCTAATCCTTCTTCATTATCTGTAGAATAATTTGCCTAATCCTTTGAATAGTATAAAAGGCTTTATGTGGTTTAGACCTGATCTACCACTGAGTTCACTTCATGTTGCAGGAACACACAACTATTTTTAGTTATCTTTCCAGATGTGAGTTAAGTTAAAGTTCTTGAGACAAGAAGATAAATGATCCTAGATTATTCAGGTGGGCTCTAAATACCATGATGTTGTCCTTACGTGGAAGGCAGAGGCAAGCTCAAGACACACACAGGGGAGAAGGCTCTGTGAAGAAACAGAGATCAGAGTAATGTGGCTTCAAGCCAAGAAACCACAGCAGACACCAGAAACTTGAAAAGGCAAGAAATAGATTCATTCCCAGAGCTTCTGGAGGGAGTGTGGCCCTTGACCTTGACCTTGACTTTGACTTCAGACTTTTGGCCTCTAGCACTATGAGAGAATAAATGTTTTAAGCTACTAAATTTGTGGTAATTTTTTATAGCAGCAGAAAGAAACTAATACACTTGTTGATACTTTTTAATGCCTTTGTATATAGTATCACTTTTCTAATAGTTCAGTGCAATTGATTTTTCTATGCTAACTATATCTAGCAATTGCTAAATTTACATGTTAATACTAAAAGTTTGTAGATTATTTTACACACAAACCATGATAAGATTACTGTGCTTTCTCCTATAACAGACGTGTATCTTTCCAATCCTTACACATTTTTCCTCGCTGTTGCAGTTGCTGGGCTCTCCAGGATGATGATAAAGTATCTCCTCTTCCTCTTCCTCTCTTTCTCTTCCTCTCTCCCTCCCTCCCTCCCCCTTTGGTGGTGCTAAGGATTGAACCCATAGCCTTGTGCATGCTAGGCAAGTGTGTTCTACCAAACTCTGTTGTTCATAGCATCCCCAGCTTATAGCCAGTCTTCCTAGTTTGCAACTGTAAGATATTACCTGTTCCAATTTTAAAATTTGATGGAAATAGAAAAAAAAAAAAAAAAAGGCCAAATAACCAATATCTTCCCAGCTAACAAATCCAAAGGTTTTTTTTTTTTTTCCCCCAGTACTGTATTGGGAGGTTGAACCCAGAGCTTCGCACATGCTAAGCAATCACTTAACCACTGAGCTGCATCCCAGCCCATTTTGATATTTTCATTTTTTTATTTTAAGAAACAGTCTTGCTAAGTTATGTAAGCTGCCTCTGGTCTCAAACTTCCAACCCACCTGACTCAGCCTTCTGAGAAGCTGGGATAACTGGTGGGTGCCATGGTGTCCAGCTCAAAGGCCTTTTCTTAAACTCATCACTGGACATTGTTTATTAACGCATTCTTAAAGCTCTCTTCTTCTTGCCCTACCACAGCTTTTGTTCCACCTAAATCTTATCAACATGCATGTCCAAGATTTTCTTCCTAGAACTTTTTTATTCCATGATGTCCTTGGTAACTGTTGGAAAACTACCTCAAGGCCCATTACCATCCTTCAGAACCAGGGCAGCCCAGGCTTTCCTTTTTTCCAGGAGCAAAACAAATTTTCTTTTTTCTTTTCAAACTTTTATTTATTTTGTGGTACTGGGAGGCTAAACCCGTGGCCTTATATACTTTGCAAGTGCTCTACCACTGACCTGCACTCCCAACCCTTTTTATTTTTTAATCTCAAAAGAGAGTCTTGCTAAATTATGCAAGTTGCCTTTGGCCTCGAACCTGCCATTCTCCTGCCTGTCTCTGGAGTTGGTGGGATTTCATGTGTGGGCCACCTCGCCAGGCTTCCTCTTTTTTAAAAAAACTCCATATGTCCTCACCCCCAGTGTCTTTTGCCAATAGTGGAATGTAGCCTTTGCCTTCTTTTGTTTTCTCTTCACTTGTAAATGTTTTACTCATAGACATAAAATTAAGTCACAAATGTCCTTAAATCTTCACAATTCCTGATCTACACGTAGATCCCATTCTACAGAAGAGAACATGGAAGGTATTGCAGTACTAGGGTACTAGGAAGCTTGCTGGTAAGAGGCCTTGGGGTGGCTTGGATCTTGGTAAATGCCCTCAGTTCTGGGTTACAGGACCAAAGGAGCTGAGTCATGTTCATTAGAAGTTTTGTATAAAATCCCAAATACCACTGTATTAATTTACAACGAAAATCATAACTGTCCAGAGAAATGGGTACTCAATTTATTTTGCCAGGGCATTCTCTCTTCATGGAAAAAAACATCAGAACTTTAAATATTATGCAGAACTGTATTTGTTGAGAAAGTGATCAGAATAAAAGGTTTTGCTGAATGATTCAAATATTTAATGGAATCTCATCGAGCTCCGATAGAGAAATGAGACTTTCTCCAATACTGGAAGCAGTTTCTGGGCAGGGCACCTCTCTACTTCTGAGGCCTGCCTGAGAGCTGCGTCCCAGCGTTTCCTTGGCTTCCCTCCTGGGTTAGGAATGCTGTTTGTCTCCCGAAGGGCTCGCTCTGCCCAGAGAGGCTCCTTTCTGGTTTTATCCACTCGGCGCTGACCTGTAATAGAATCTTAACAGGACCAACTTTATTTTCAAGCGTCTGAAGAACATCTCGCTGTCACTTCCCAGTGTTGCTCGGGCATTGATCTTCACACCAGATGTCCCCGAGAGGCCCTCATTTCTTACTCCAGAGAGAGAGCGAGAGAGAGAGGGAAAGACAGAGACAGCCAGACACACACATACACACACAGAGGGAGACACAGACAGGCAGGCTTCCACTGCCCCCAGTACCGCGCGGCCCGGCGAGCAGGAGGCCGGGTCTAGCGAGCGCCAGGCCGTTCCGCGCGTCACAAAGCCCGCGCCCTCCGGCTGGGTCGCGGCCAGGAGCGCGGACGCGGCGAGGCCGCCAAGCTGGGACTCCGCGCCCTGCCCCCAGCCCCGGCCCCCTCCCCGCGCAGTGCGCCCCTCCCCCCATAAGAGTGGCCGAAAGGGAGGAAAGCGGGGAGACCCTGAGGAAGTGGGACACAGGGGCATCGCAGCCAGAACCCGCGGCCCGACTCCGCCTGGGGATCCCGGGTTTCCACACAGACCACAGCGGGGCCTGCGGGGGGCGCGCGGGTGCCGAGGCCCCGCTCAGAGCAGTCGCCTGCCTCCGCGCTGCGCCCCGGCCCGTTTTCCAGTCCATTTTTCTATTTTAAGGCGCAGTCGCGCGCCCCGTTCCTTCCGCCCAGAGGGCAAAGCGTCCCGCACCGCAGCGCCCCCTAGGCGGTCCCCCCAACCCCGCGGGCGGAGGATCCGGCGCGGCGCGGCGCGGCGCGGGGCGGGGCGGGGCGGGGCGGGGCGTGCAGCCGTGCGGCGGCTGCGCTGCGCCGGCGGGGCGGCCATGGCGGCTCCGCGCTGATCCCGCGCCCGCCATGCCCGGCGCCATGGAGAAGGCGCCCGAGCCGCTGGGGAAGGGCCGGCCGGCCGCGGGCGGCGCCAAGAGCCCGGCAGGCGGCGCGGCGGCCAACGGCGCCCTGCACCTCTCGGAGCCCGAGAGCGGCTGCAGCAGCGACGACGAGCACGGGGGTACCGAGCCCGGGGGTACCGAGCACGGGGGCGCCGAGCCCGGGGGTACTGAGTACGGGGGTGCCCAGCACGGGGTTACCGAGCACGGGGGCCCCGAGCACGGAGCCTCCCCGCCCTCCCCGACTCCCCTCTCCCGGGCCGCGCTGCGGTCGCCCGGCTCCTCCCGGTGCGGCGCGTCCCCCGCCCCCGCCCCCGCCCGCCCCGCGCCCCTCGGCGCCGCCCCGGCCCCCCCGCTCACGCCCAGTCTCTGCGTTGCTTTGCAGATGTGGGGATGCGAGTCGGAGCCGAGTACCAGGCACGGATCCCCGAGTTCGACCCAGGTAGACACGGGTGCGGGGCGCCGGGCTGGGGTGGGCGGCCGGGGCGGGGCCAGCGGGCGCCCCGCGAGGTTAGCGGGGTCCCCGCGGGGCTGGCGGCCCTTGGCCGTGCGCGGTGCCGCCCGCTGGGGTCAGGACACGTCCGGGGGGAGCCCGGGCCTCGCTCTGCTGGGCTGTCTGCCTTCCTGCTTGTCTGTCTCTCTGCCTGCCTTTCTGTTTGCTTGTCTGTCTGTCTCTTTGCCTGTCTGTCTGTCCGTCTGTCGGCCGGCCTGTCTGTCTCGGGCCGCAGAGTGTGGGAGAAGGGGCGGGGGCGGGGGCGGGGGCGGGGAGGCACCCCGCTCTCTGTCCCCGGGAAGTCGGCCCGCGGGAGCGCGGCCTCAGCGGCCAGGCCGATGTCCGTCCCCGGCGGCCCCGGCGCCTCTCCTCCGGGCGGGCTCCCAGGCGGTCACGGGGCGCCCCTGCGCGGGGATTGGGCGAGAGTTCCGCATGGGCGGTGCCTGCGGGGCCGGAACGGGCGAGGCCCCGCCCACTCAACCCGCTTGGCGTCGACAAGCTCCGCCCCTTACTTACGTTTTTGCTCACTTTGGTGGGTGTCTGCCCAGTACCCGCTCGGAAGAACTCTGCCAGACTCTTGAGTTATGTTTTGTTAGATATGAAAAGGGCCAACTTGCATTTTCACGCAGAAAACATCGTGTTAACTTAATTATTAGAGTATAGACGAGTATTTTCGTCCTGCTCCTTCCCATTAGGACAGCGCAAGATGATCTCCAGCCACTATTTAAAGAGTTCAGCAGCTCCTCTGTCCCCTGGGAGGAGAGTAACGTGCTGATTGTCAGGACAGTCTTTTTTTTTTTTTTTTTTTTTGGTAGGTGAAAAAATGATAGGAGAGTACTCAGTAGACTTGGGTTACCTGCAAAGTGACGAGGCTGTTAGCACATTTTATTCAGTGGCTGTCAGTGGTGTACTGATGGGCTTCAAGTAATTTCCAGTGTTTTGTAAAACTAGTTTTCATTGTTGGTGTAGCTCGCAGGTAAATGGCACTTAGACATTACTGTGTGGCCTCAGGCTTTCATTTGACATTTGGAAAGAGCATACCTTGGTTTTAGGATGGATTGGATTTAATTCCCAACTCAACTCTTGTTTTTGTGCTCTGAACAACACTTGAGCCTCAGTTTTCCTAGCTATAAAAACTATGGCATGGAATACCTGCCAGGATTAAATGACTGGGCATATAGCACTTATTCAGTAAAGACTAAATTTCATGACTGTGAATAATGACTGTCAATATATTTATGCTTTTCTGATTTGGAGCATTCATTGGCACCCTGTGGTTTGGTAAAGTTATTTCTGAATTAGAACTCAACTGCCAATATTGCGTCACGAATTAATAAAAATACCTGTCTTTTTGCCCTATTTTGTCAATTTGAGTCAATATCTGTTTCCTAAGCAACAATATACAGATTGCTTAGGGGTCTTGTGTTTAAGATCCAGACTTCCTGCTGAACACACTTGCCTGTGCCATAGCATGTGTAATAATAAACTACACCATGAAACACATTCAAAATTTGAGCACTAGCTCATTAAAAGAAAATAGGTTAGGTGGTTTTACATGGCCAGTATTTGGACTGACCAATTTAATTGATGATCAAGTTTTATTTCAAACTAGATAGAATATTTGTGGAGGAAAAGAACTCACTGAAAAGTTTCTATTTTTAAATAGTTTCTTCAATTTATTTACTCAGATTGTAACTGATATTCTTCATTAAACAAAGGATAAACATCACATTTTCAAATTCATTTTTTAATTTTCTGTTTAACAATTCCAAATCCAAGGATACAATGAAAAGCAGTTACCATTTTAACATGTTGTTGTTGTTAGGTGCCATCGAGTCGGTATCTGACTCATAGCGACCCTCATAGGGTTTTCAATGGCTGAGTGCTTCGAGATTGCCTTGGGAGTGGATTGCCAGGCCCTTCTCCCACCATTTTAACATAGGTGGGCTTTTCTGTTACTCTAGGCTGATCTTGTCAAGCCAATGTAAATTATCAATTACTAGACATTTTTCGTAAGGAGCTATTTTACTTCCCATGCATTGTGCTACTCTGTTTTTCTAAGTGTTGTACTGTTCGGTGAGATTTTTACTTCACATCAGTTTAATAGGTGAGAATTTAAACGTTACTTTAGGAAAGAACAGAGAAAAGGAAAGTTTATTGATTAATGATAGAAGTTGAGAAATAGTAAGCTATTCTCTCTCAATTCACATTTGTCTCATAAACCATTCAGTCCATTTTTATGGAAATTGTACAACCTTTTGAGGCATTTGGAAGAAAAATTCCTTAGATGATGAGATTATGATGAGAAAATAGAAAAATTGAGAGAGTTTTTGTGGAGAGTATTTACTAGAAGTGATGATGGTGGTGATGATAGAAATTGAGCCCATAAACAATGAGTTATTAAACTGATGAGAACTGAGGTTTATATTGGAGTTACTGACGTTAGAAGAATAGAAACAGTTTACATTAACTAAGGAATCATTGCTAATGTGTGTATAATTTACTAACCATATTTTTAGTTCTTTTATTTAGCGCCGACTGACTGTATCTACCTCTTGAAGAGTGGTTTTTTTGTGTGTGTGTGGTGATATGCTTTGAAGCTAATATACCATAATGACTTTTCCAAGCTTTTATTTTCTTGTTCATAAAAGGGAGATACTGCTAACTATATGAGAAGATTAAGTGACAATGTGTATAAAGCAGTGATATTCAATATATTTTGCTTGGAGACCCATTAAAAGAATTTTGAACAAACAAATTCATATTATTTTAAAGTTGACACCTGTTATTTGTCACTGAAGTTAAGTTGAAGAACATATTGGTGTATCAAAAGCATTTACTTCAATGTACTTTGAAGTAAAGTTGTTATATCCTTATTGTAAATGCATCCAGTTAAATAAAAATACTATAGTGACATGATAGTATGATAGCTATTTTATGAAAATACATGGATAGACTCCTAAAAGTCTGAACTCCTAAAGTTTACTCTATTCCTTTTTGTCTTTGAAACTGTTTCCATGCATTTTCCCCACAGAATCTTACCTTCCATAGTATGTGTGCTTAAAAGTGGTTTATTGATCACCTACCCAGCATCTTCACTTCTCGTCATAGTACGTCCACCTATTCTTCATAGTGTGTATTCTTGTGAATATAAGGTTTTAAGTGTTAAATCTCTGCTAGCTTGAAGCCGAGTGTGGTGGCATATGCCTGTAATCCCAGCGACTCAGGAGGAAGAGGCAGGAGAACTGTGAATTTGAGGCCAGAAGCAGCCTGCGTCACTTAGCGAGACCCTGTCTCAAGATAAAAAATGAAGAAGGGGCTGGAGGTTGCAGCTCTGTGGGAGGGCACTTGCACTGTATGTGCAAGGCTCTGGGTTCAGTGCCCCAGTACCGCAAAAAGAAAAAAAATAATAATCTCTTCTAATTGATTAAAATTGTAGTACTTGAGTAAAGGAGGGCTTTGCTGATAACCTGTCTGGAACCCTGAAGGTTTTAAGTTTTGGCTATTTTACTCTTCTAAGATTTAGAATGGATAAAAGAAGCACCTTTTTGTTGTTTTAATGTGAAAGAAGGTCGTTTTTTTAAAAGAGAGATAACAAATAGAATGATTGTGTAGTGGTCTCTTGATAGCCACAGAGATGCAACAACCTGCTATAGATCTTAGCAACCCTAGCCCTCATTTTTTTCTTACTAGTTTGAGAATTTTTACCTTTTCACTTAAAGGAAGCACTTGACAGTTTCCTCTTGGGATACCATAATTGTTACCATCACTTTTGCACTTGGGAGCCATTATTGAACAAAATAAGAGGTAGCGGAACACAACACTACAGTTCTGCTGCAGTTGTGGTAACTAAGACAGCTGTGGAGTGATGGCAAGGTGTAGGTTGTTGTTGTTGTTGTTAGGTGCCATGGAGTCGGTATCTGACTCATGGTTGGACCCTCTGTACAATAGGGGAAACACTATTGTCAGTGCTTGTCTGCTGTTCATAGGGTTTTCAATGGCAGATTGATTTTTGGGGGGGGTTTGCCAGGTCCTCCCAAGCCTACAGCTTCTGGTGTTCCCATGCGGTCTCCCATCCAGGTACTAACCAGGCCCGACCATGCTTAGCTTCAGAGATCTGACAGGATCGGATGCTTTAGGGCTACAGCTGCAGGCTAAGGTGTAGGTAGTGGTAAGCAAAGGGATGAGTTATAGCCCAGGCAGGACTGAGTGGGACTGTGAAATTTCATGATGCTGTTCTGATCGATGGGCAGTTTAAAAGTTATGAATTGTTTATTTCTGGAATTTTCCACTTAGTATTTTCTGACCATAGTTGACCATTGGAAGTGAAGTGTCTGATTAGGGGTGACTGCTGCATAGCTCAGAATGCAGGTGACTTTGGGCAGATTGTCTTGGGAAAAACAAAAGCAGGAAAGTAGAAAGCCTGGAAAGTGATTCCCTTGAAACACACTCATGCTCCTGTACCCCAAAAGTCTTTTTTACCTCAGCGTGAAGTTAAGTATATAATTTAGAGCCGAATACACAAATATATAGTAGAATTAAAAAACTATTTAGAGCATCTTATTCTCAATATTTTCCTTTGTTTAGTATATTTATTTCCTGATCTACCCCACAGTCCTTACTTTTAATGTCTTAACAAAAATCTAAAAAGTTATAGGAAGATTTTTGGTTTTGTGCTTACTCTAATGTAGAAATCCTAGTTTATCAAATTACATTTTTGTTTCTTGGTAGTTGGTTGTCTCTAATAGTCTCGTAAGTGAACTTTACCAACTTCAGTTAAGAGATCTAAATGACTTCAAAGGGATTAAGCTTTTAAATGTTTTATTTAAAAATTTTTAAAGCTAATTAACAATTTTGCTTTCAGAACTGATGTATTACTTGATAGTCTTAAAATTATGACTGGTTGCTATGTAAGTTTTGGGTTTTCTATTATATTCAGAAGATACTTCTAAGGTGTGGTTATTTTGGTAATGAGTCAATTTTGATTCTTAGTAGTATTTCTGAATATCAGGCAGAATCGACAGATAATCTTAAATATTATTGTTATTATTAGGTGCTATTGCATTGGTGTCTGACTTAAAGTGACCTTACATACAACAGGCAAAACAGCATTGTTAGTACTTCTCTGTTATTCGTAGGGTTTTCAATGGCGGATTGTTTTTTGGGAGCGGGTTGCCGGGTCCTTCTTGCAAGCCTACAGCATCTGGTGTTCCCAGGTGGTCTCCTATCCAAGCACTAACTGGGCCTGACCCTCTTTAGCTTCCAAGATCTGATGGGATCGGCTGCCACAGTGGCATGGCTGCAGGCTAAATATTATTATAAGATTAAAAAATAAGCATTGGGTTTTCTTTTAAATATTCAAGTTCATCCTGACTGTTTTTCTGGAAAGGATAAAACTTCATCGAATGCAAGACATCTTAAGGCGTAGATAATTATTTTTAATAGTACAAATTATTTTCTCCTAATCTTTTATAGGAGAGGAATCAGATCTGAGTTGTCAGAAAGACAAAAGGTCTCATTTTCAAGGGACTGTTGAGGGAGGACCTGAGCCACCTGAGTTGTAGCCCTCTGAGGTTTTATTCATTTACCTTATTTAATCAATTGACAAGTTAAGAAGCAGCCTTTCCAGATAAAAAAGAAGGGAACCTAAGAAAAATCTGCCTTCAGTAAGCATATGCTAGTTGTTGTTGTTAGGTGCCGTCGAGTCAGTATCCAACTCATAGCGACCCTGTGTACAACAGGCAAAACACTATTGTCAGTGCTTCCCTGCTATTCATAGGGTTTTCAATGGTGGATTGATTTTTGGGAGTGGGTTGCCGGGTCCTTCTCCCAAGCCTACAGCACCTGATGTTTCCAGGCAGTCTCCCCTCCAAGGACTAACCAGGGCCGACCCTGCTTAGCTTCCGAGATCTGATGGGGTGCCACAGGGCTATGGCTACAGACAAGCATATACTAGTACTGATAATAAAATCTTACATAATTGTTGGGGCTGGTATTTAACTCAGTTAGTAGAGTGTGCTCTGCACTCTCTGAAGCCCTGGGTTTGATCCTCAGCACCGCAAAAATGGGAGAAGGAGGTGGCAGCCCCTTCCCAAAACAATCAGCCATTGGAAACATCGTGAGGGTTGCTATGAGTCCAACCCAACTTGACAGCACCTACCAACATGTAACGATTATCATGTCCAGTGCTTAATTTAATTTTTCGAGTAGCTCTGAAGTAGGTTCTCATATCATCCTTACTTTTAGAGATGAGGAGAACTGAGGCACAGTTGATCAAGTAGATTTACCCCAGGTAACATGCTTGCTGAGCTGAGATTGAAATTCTGAGTCTTGCTCTGGAGTCCACACTCTTACCATGACACTAAAATGTCCCTTATTTCCTACACACATCATTCATCTCTTGGGCCTAGTGGACTCCTAGTTGAAGATGCTGGAGTGCTGGAGTCCAGGGTTAGGAAAACAGCCTGGTGGCGTGCCTAATGAGGCATTCTCTCTCCCAAACAGGACTGCCCTTCACTCCCACCCCTTTGTCCTCCCGTAGCAGAAGAGCTGATAGCCCTGCGTGGTGGTACACACCTGCAATCCCAGCGATGGGGGAGGCTGAGGCCAGAGGCAGCCTGCATCAACTAGTGAGAGCCTGTCTCGTGATAAAACATAGAAAAGGGCTGGGGGTGCAGCTCAGTGGTAGAGTACTTGCAAAGCATGTGAGAGGCCCTGGGTTCAGCCTGCCAGTACTGGGGGTGGAGGGGGAAGGAATAACCATTAGTCCCTAGTGTTGGATGCCAGTTTCAGATCAGGCCCTCAGTTACACTGCTGAGAATTTCTGGGGAAACAACTGATACTTTAAATGGGGAAAAATTTAATGTCTGTTCAAGAAGAGACATTTAATGAGACAATTTAATTCAGGCTTTGTGTAATGTAAGAATGAGGTACAAGGAAGTACATTTTAACCATTAAGCTTGACGTGCTGTTAGGCCTGGAAGCTTAATGAAGCCTTCCTTTGTGGCATTCTGTGTCCTATTCAGATTTAAATGTTCTTTTAGATTTATTTTGTAATTATGATCTTTAATACTTGTGTAACGTTTCTTATTTCTCTTCATCCTTAATTTTACATTACCGTAAACAAAAATTTAATATAATTTTAACCCCCTATTTCAATAATGCTATATGATTCTTTAAGAAATTTTTTTGTTTTATTTTGTTTTTTTGTTTTGTTTTGTTTTGTTTTGTTGTGGTACTGGGGGGGTTGAACCGGGGGCCTCCCATGCTAAGCACTCTACCCCTGTCACTACCCCTGAGCTGCATCCAGGGCCCAGTTGTTTTTTGTTTTGTTTTGTTACTTTTTTTAAGGTGGAATTGCATTACTGACTTTTACAACTTTGACTTTTCCTATACAGAGCACATGTTTTTACAAATATGAAATTAATGAACTTAAGTTTAAAAAGGAAAGTTGGCAGACTTAGGGAACAGTGAGATTAAATAAAAACCATGAAAGCCAACACTAGTACTTTAAAATTATGGCAATTTTGGCTCTCTTATATGTGGGGCAAAATAATACCTGAGGTGTTCTCTCTAGAATTTTTAATGATTCTTAAGTAATATATAGAAGATGGAATCAGATTTATTATGCTCTGTCCATGGGCAAGGTATGCAACGTACTTGAGAAAGTCTTTTGATTTAAAGTGGGTGCGTCAGCATTTGCAAAATTTCCCTGCATTTTGTAAGTAGGATGTTTACTATCTTTAGTGTAAATCAGTTTTCCTTCATTTCCCTATACTCTTTCAGTCCTCCTTTATAGGTACTGTCCTAAAGCAAATAAAACTTACTTTGTACTTATTTTGGATATAAGTAAAATCCATCATGTTCTGAGTAATCGATTTTTTCCCCAGGTGCTACCAAGTACACAGATAAAGACAATGGAGGGATGCTTGTGTGGTCTCCACATCACAGTATCCCAGATGCCAAATGTAAGTTTTCCCAGATCGAATGTTAAGGTCAACAGAGATCTAGCAGCCAATTCTAAATGCAATTTGTATTTGTTTTTGAGTCTTTTAGAGTTGCATAAGAAAATAGTTTTATCTTTGTTTTCTTTTTTAAGTGAAGACTGTCATATTAGAATGTTCTTCCTTTCGAAAGCTAGTGGGTTGATCATTGCAGTTTGTGTCAGGCCTGTGAAGAACGAATAAACCTAGGATCTGATGGCATTGCTGCTTAAATCCTCAAGCAGGGGAGGGAGTTACTCTGTAGACATCTGCACAGGCTTTTCCTCAGTCTATGGAGCTGTAAAGAAATGCCTTCAAACTTCAGAGAGCCCAGTCTCATTACCATTTTAAAGAGGAAGGGGGAAAGAACTGACTTCCGCAGCCATCAGGTCAACTTTGTGCCCTCCATTTCTGGACGGAGACCTCCTGGATCATTGACCATGCTCTTCTTGAATCATGGTGTGGCTTTAGACTTCATGTGATGTAGCGGACCTGATCCTTTGCGGCACATCAGATATAGGAAACGCGCAGGTAACAACGCTAAGATCCCCGCCCCTCCATTCAGTTATCATTGAATTTATTAAATAATAACAGTGACAGCACTGAACCGCCATTCTAGCAGCTGTAAAATAAGTTTGCCTTTTAAAACTATTTACAAACATCTCCTAGATGTTTCATGGTTTAGTCTCAAGAAAATTAATAATGTCCTATATATCACGTGCACAGTAGGTCTAATCATGTTTATCGATGCAATAAGAGAACTAAAACTTGAAAACTGAGTATGCTTCTGCATACCAAATACGCTTTCAAATTTTTGAACTTCTGAATACTAGCTAAAGGTCTAGCTGATAAACTAGGAATTATGTGCCCTTGAGGCGTTCCTAACAGCAAACATGACCTGAAACTGTATACTGAGAATCTGAAAGAGACTTGGTTTTCCCAGGTTCAGTCCTCATTACATGCAAGGATTTTCATTCACATCAGGGTGTCATTGAATTTTGCCGTTTTAGTCGTGTTTTATACAGTGGTACCTTTCTTAGCAAAGTGGAAAATAAAATCGAGGGACTTAATGTGTCCTGGTAGTGTGGTGTCCATGTGAAATGTTCAGTGAAGGTCTAGGGCAATGATTTTCAACCCTGGCTTTGCATTGGAATCACTTGGAGAACTTTCTTCTAAGTAGTACTGATGCTTAGGCTCTGGGATTTAGCTCAGTGGGTAGAGCGCTGCGCTGCAGTCTCTGAGGCCCCATGTTCAATTCCCAGCACCGCAAAAATGGGAGAAGGGCCTGGCAATCCACTCCCAAGGCCATCCCGAAGCACTCAGCCATTGAAAACCCTATGAGGGTCACTATGAGTCGGATACTGACTCGACAGCACCTAACAACAACAACAATAAGGGGTAAAGTCTGCTCATCTTAGATCATAAAAGTTCCCACACTGATTGTCATGTATAGCCAGCCAGGTTTGAGAACTACTGGCCTGTTGGTATTTAGTTTTCTATCTATAGGACTGTGATACATTTTTGTTAAGTTTAATTAGCATATATCTAGACCTGTCATGTATTTAAGTGCTGTGGATTCTAACCAAAATATAAGATTTTTCTGTACCAAAAGCTTATATTTGGGGAGATAACAATATCCACAAAAAATAGTTACTATTGTAACAGAGTATTGTTATAATAGCATATTCATATACTAAAATATACTGACCCATAATAATAGCAGATACTTTTAAGTACTTAAAATGTGCCAAGTACTGTTCTGAGCACTTTCTGTATATTAACTCTTTCTATATATCTAATCATAAGAAGGAGGTACTGTTTTTGTCATGACTTTAGAGGAAGAAACTAAGGTACAAAAACTTCAAGTTACTCAACCAAAGTGAAGAAACTAGTAACAAGTAGAAAACCAAGCCTAGGTAGATCATAGCTGTTCCAGGAACACAATTCTGAACAATTCTGCTTTTCAGAAATATGTTTAAAGAGTTAATTTTATATATTGTGTAAAATAATTTTAAAGGATTAAAAAGGAGTGATTGTATGGACTTCACATAGAACTGAGTCCTAAATGTGGCAGACTTCTTAACAGTGAAGACTTGAACTAGCCAATATATCATCATTAAAACTGTACTTATCTGAATAGTTTTCTTGGTTTAATTACATGCAGAGGATAAATGAAAATGGAATACTGAAATACTCGTGTAGAAAGCAGGAGAAGCTGAAGAAAATTTTAGGGATACTGAAACATACTTCAGTGTACCATTCTGTATAGCTGGCAAAATTATAGATAAAATAGCTCTTATCCTGTGACCAGAAATGGGGTAGTAAAGGCTTTGGGCCAACTCTAAGTGTGAGAGAGCATCATAAACAGCTAAGGCTCTTCAAATAAAGACTGTAATTGATATTCAAGTAATTATCATAATATTTTACACTGTAATTAGGTTCTGTTGTCTACTCACAGATTGGTCTTTTTCAGCATACAAAAATATAGTGATGTCATTGAATTTAGTAAATGTATATGGTCGTAGAGATGTCATTATTTGAAAAATCTTTAAAGCAGTTGCTTTTATGATCCTGTGTTATATAAGTCTCTTTTTGTAACATTTCATGGAAGATGACTTTGGCTGATTTTTTAACCCCAAGAATAATAAATCATTTTATTTTGCCATGTTAAAGAGAAAAGGTAGACTGGGCAAAAGAAATAAATAGGAATAATTACCTAACGTTGTTTCATTACAGTGGATGAATACATTGCAATTGCAAAGGAGAAACATGGCTACAATGTCGAGCAGGTATGTAGAGAAACAGTTTGTTTGTTTGTGTGTTTATTAAGGGGCTGCTTCTCACTGTGTGGCACAGGCTGTCCTTGAATTCCTGAGCTCAAGCAGTCTTCCTGGTTCACCCTCCCCAGTAGCTGGGACTGCAGGCATTTGCCACTGCACCCTGCTTGAAATAGAGATTCTTTTTTGTTTGTTTTCTTGTGGTGCTGGGGACCAAATGAAATAGAAATATTTAAGTCTCATTTTGATTAAGTATCATCTTGACTCTTAAATGAACTAATAGTCAAATAGGTAGATTTTAAGAAAGGTAAAGTATCTATATTTAGGTTATCAAGAGCTAACATGGTAAACTTTCTGTGAAGTTGAAGTGTTTATATATCTAAGTATAATTAGTTTTTTTGTGTGTGGGTATGGAAGCCTTTGATTGCCTATTTTGTTTTTAAACCTTTTCTGTTTGATTTTGTTTTTGAGAAAGTTAAATGTGATTATATCTGTGTTTATTTTCATGTTTATGTTGAAGGTCTGTTATCAAAGTACAGAAATTCACTTTTAAATTCGCTATCTAAAATGCTATATCTATTTTTAAAGAATAATAGTTTATCCTCTAAATGATACTTAATACCTTATAGTAAAGATAAAGGTGCACTACTTACAGTGAGGGGGAATGGAATTTTTGGAAATTGGCCATTCCATACTTTCTTATGACTTGGTAATCAAGTCATAGAAGTTATTTATCTGCTTTCTAATAATTATATATACACATTATGCTAATAAAGAACCTTTAAAAATATACATGGGAAAATATTAAAGGTTGCAGTACCTTTACTTCTTAGACGTGTTCAGCCCATAATATGCTTTGCAAAGATAAAAACTTAAGTATTCCTCAGTGAAGTACCAACCGAGCATTTCTGGTTTTGTGTTATAATTGATAGTTTCATCCAAATATTGATTTTCTACATATTTTCTGTTTAGCTTATTTTTTCCCTACAAGTTGACAAATTAATACATGTGGGTAAAAGTTGTGATACATACCTACAAACCTGGTTTAGAAATTAAAGTCATTCCTCAGCTCATTGTTTTTCCTAGATTCTGCAGCAAGTACGATATATGCAAACATTTATTATTCTCAGGCCCTGATTTAAAAGAAAAGTCAATGAGGTCTTCTGCTTGGGCACCCCTGGTTAAAAGCCCCAAATTGTGAGTTATCTTCAGTTGAAGTCATAGGCTTAAAACTTTAATCTGATTTGTGTTTAACTTTCTTAAGTGTGATGGAACCTAAGTCCATGTAAACCAAAGGGAATGATTTCTTTTCAAAGGCACTTGGCATGTTGTTCTGGCATAAACATAACATTGAGAAGTCCCTTGCTGATCTCCCTAATTTCACTCCCTTTCCGGATGAGTGGACAGTAGAAGATAAAGTCTTATTTGAACAAGCCTTTAGCTTTCATGGGAAGAGCTTTCACAGGATTCAGCAAATGGTATGGTGATTTTGGTCTTACTGTATTTAATACTTGAATGACATCTTATGCTACTATTGAATACTGCTTAGTTTTTAAATACGAAAAAGTTCTTCATTTAATTTTTTTTAAAGTATTTTGCAGTAGTTACTTCTGTACACAGTCCTATTTTCTACAGTCATTCATGCATGACAGTTGTGTGCTATTTGATTTTAATTAGTTTTTTTACTTAAATATGCATGTGATAGTTATTAAATATTGTCCCAGAAAAATAACAATTTAAACTTTATTTTTGAATGCTTTATTTTTTGATATTAGTATTTTGTTTCCTAATTTTGTATTTTTTTGGATATGAAACCCCATTTTAAAAATTTTTCTGTTATTTCAGTATTGTCCAGATGCTGCTGCTGTTTTTAATTCTTAAATTTTTGGTACTATATCAAAATAATGCCTGCAGCTGAACCACTGGTGTCAGATCCCAGCAGATTTTGGAAGCTAAGCAGGTTTGGGCCTGGTTAGTACTTGGATGGGAGACCACCTGGGAACACCAGGTGCTGTAGGCTTGGGAAACAAACCCAGCAGCCCACTCCCAAAAATCAGTCAGCCATTGAAAACCCTATGAACAGCAGAGAAGCACTGACAATAGTGTTTCGCCTGTTGTATGTGGGGTTGCTATGAGTTGGAAACTGACTCAACAGTACCTAACCACAGCAATCAAAATAATATAAATCTGAGAAGTTAGTGCATTAGTCTATTTTAACCAGAGTGAATAAAAATTACATAACGTTTGCAGATATATCTAGGTATCTTCCATAATTGAAGAGAACATTTATTGGTGTGGAATTTGTGTCCTTGTTTGCCAGTATGACAGATCAGTATGTGAGCATTGGTCACTTTAATGTGCAGAGACTGTTTGTTAGCTAAAGTCTGTTTGCGTTATTCATTGTCTTAAGATCTGGATTAAAACAAAGTGATTCAGAATAGTAATTTTTAAGAACTGAATATTTCTTCTGGAAAACATTTTGATAAGCGGAAGAAGCCAGAGTCAAAAGTCTATGTATTGTGTGATCCCATTTAGATGAAATGTCCAGAATAGAGAAATCCACACTGACAGGAAGCAGAGTAGTGGTTGCCAGGGACTGGGGAAGGGGAGAATAGAGAATGACTGCTAGTGGGTATGGGATTTCTTTTTTTCTGTCTGTCTTCTCCTTTTTCTGTCCTCCTCCTCCTCCTCCTCCGTCTCCTCCTCCTCCTCCTTTCTTTCTTTCTTTTTTTTTTTTTTTTTTTTTTGAGGTGCTTGGAAGCTGAATCTAGGGCCTTACGTATACTTTGCAAGTTCTCTACAACTGGGCTGCACCCCCAGCCCATTTTTATTTTTTTATCTTGAGATAGGGTCTTGCTAAGTTATGCTGGCTGCCTCTGGCCTTGAACCTGCAATCCTCCTGCGTCTGCCTCCTGAGTTATTGGAATTATAGGCATGAGCCACCACATCCAGATCAAATTTTGTTATGAGGTTATGGCAGGGTTGTAGAATTAGAGGTAACAGTGTAAATTAGTGAGTATACTAGAAAACACTGAATTATATACTGAATATGGTAGGTTTTATGTTAATTTGAATTATATCTCAAAAAATTCCAATTCTTAGAGTGGGATGAAAAAGCATTGAGTAGCTCTTTAAGGAAATAGATGGTGAGACTAACATGGCAATGCTGGGGACTTCTGAGGATAATCTCACTAAGTTAGTTTTGATGTCGTCCCTCTTTGCTCCCAGAATAAACAGTAATATTTATTCAGAAAGGCCAGTGACATTGGTGTCATGGAGTACTGTGGCTTTTTTCTTTCTTTCTTTTTTTTTTTTCCTTGGCCATACTAGGAGTTGAACCGGGGCTTACACAAGCTAGGCAAGTACTCTGCCACTGAGTAGTGCCCCCAACCCCTATTTATTTATCAGATAGGGTCCTGCTGCATTTCACAGGCTGACCTTTTTCCTTGAAGCTGTGTTCTTCCTATCTCAGTCTCCCAAGTGGCTGGGATTACAGATGTGTGCCGTGGTGCCTGGCTGTATGATGAATATTAGCAGAACTTTTTAGCTCTATAATTCATAAAAGTACCCATGAAATATTTTTCACTTATGCCTTTATTTTCAAAGGATAATAGCAAATACATTATTCATTTTGAATTTAACTTGCCAATATTAACAGGATTTTTTTTTAAGCTTCCAGATAAAACAATTGCAAGCCTTGTTAAATATTACTATTCTTGGAAAAAAACTCGCTCTAGGACAAGTTTGATGGATCGCCAGGCTCGTAAACTAGCCAATAGACATAATCAGGGAGACAGGTAGGTTGCATGCCTTTACATAGTTGCATTGTTAGAGACATTGCATTGGATTACATATATTTTATAAGGCAGAGAAATTATGGCAGTGCTGTAAGTATCATATCCATGGATCTGCTGTGACAAGAAGAGTCAACTGGTCAGAAGTCTTTAAGCACTCTCTTCAACTCTTAGTGCTTCTTTTTAGTGTTGATATGTTTTATACATGTATATAGAATGTCCTAAAGAACGTCTTCTGTGGGAGATGTTCTTTCCGCAATCACCTGAGTAACTGAAGTCCCCGTTATTTGACTGGGTCTCTGTTGTAGTATAAAATTGTTTTGTTTCTTGATTCTTATCTATCTTTACCTTCCAACTAGAGACCTGAAATTACATGCATCATATCCAGCTGTGTGTGTTCTTTCCTAAATGATATTTCTTTTTAAATCTCATTCCCATTCATTCTCTTACATTTTAGCTAAACTGCTTCTGTAATCCCTAAAAGATAAATGTTCTAAGCACTACGGAAATCTAAGTTATGATCTTGTCAATGACAATTATTATCTTAGTAAAGAATATTTAGTAAAATTATTAGGAGATATAGTTTGATAAAAACACTGAAATAAAATAAAAAGAAGGTAACTGAGTCTGCTAACCGTTATTTCTTTCAGTGATGATGATGTGGAGGAAACACATCCGATGGATGGGAATGACAGTGATTATGATCCTAAAAAAGAAACCAAAAAAGAGGTAATGATCGTTGTGTGGTCTGGTAATTTTTCTACAAATCTACTCGAGAAGAATGAGTAATCGTTTATCTTAAGAAAAAATAATTTATATAATAGTTTGTTGTTGTTGTTAGGTGCCGTCAAGTAGGGTCTACCTCATAGCAACCTTATGCATAACCGATCGGAACACTTCCTGACACCATGCCATGCCCAGCACTATGTCAGTGACTCTCTGCTATTCATAGGGTTTTCAGTGACTTATTGTTTGGGGGATTGCTTCGGGAATGGATTACCACATCTTTCTCCCAGTTTTGTGGGATCAAACCAGGGCCTCAGAGAGTGCAGAGCAGGAAACTACCAACTGAGGTAAACCCCAGTCCATATAATGGTTTCTTGTTTGTCGTTGTTAGGTGCCATTGAGTCAGTATCTGACTCATAGCGACCCTACATACAATAGGTGAAACACTATTATCAGTGCTTCTCTGCTATTCATAGGGTTTTCAGTGGCGGACTGATTTTTGGGAGTGGGTTACCGGTCTGTCTCCCAAGCCTCCAGCACCTGGTGTTCCCAGGTGGTCTCCCATCCAAGGACTAACCAGGCCCAAACCTGCTTAGCTTTCGAGATCTGACAGGATCAGATACCACAGGGCTACGGCTGCAGGGTCCATATAATGGTTTAGGAGGCAGTAAATTTCAATGCCAAATAGAGGATTTGGGAACTACAGTAATAATATCTAGAACCCTAGCCACTTTTAAGTAATTTTGGGGTTAACTCCTCTAGTCAGAAATATAAAAACCTCTACCACAGTCCCTAGTCTTTAACCCATAGGAATGAAATAAAACCACCCGAAGCATTGGGTATAAAATTAAACCCTCTGGTTTGCTACCCCGTTTAAAAAAATGTTTTGTTCATTCCATGTTATACAAAATTAGAACAGTAGCAGCAGATATATAGACAGCCGTGAAAATTGAAAGCTGTCTCAGAGTGAGAGGGAGGAATCCCCACCTGGAGCAGTGCTTATACACGCCAATGTGGTGGTGATAATGGTAACTTAAAATCATTAACGGAAAGCTAAACTGATACACTCTTTAATGGTGTTGTTGTTGTTAGGTGCCGTCGAGTGGAGTCCGACTCATAGCGACCCTATGTACAGCAGATCGAAACACTTGCCAATTCTGTGCCAGGCAAACGATCTTATTTATGTTTAAGCCCATTGTTGCAGATACTCTGTCAATCCATCTGGTGGAGGGTTTTCCTCTTTTGCGTTGACTTGCCACTCTCCCAAACATGATGTCCTTCTCCAGGGATTGATCTCTCCTGACTACATGTCCGAAATATGTAAGATGCAGTCTGGCCATTCTTGCTTCCAAGGAGCACTCTGGTTGCACTTCTTCTAGGACAGATTTGTTGGTTCTTTTGGCAGTCCATGGTATGTTCAATAGACGTCTCCAGCACCACAATTCAAAAGCATCAATTCTTTTTCTGTCTCTCTTGTTCAATGTCCAGCTTTCAGAACCATATGATGCCACTGAAAATACCATGGCATGAGTCAGACGCACCTTCGTCTTCAGTGTGACATCTTTGCTTTTCAATACTCTAAAGAGATCCTTTGCCACAGCTTTTCCTAGAGCAATGTGTCCTTTGATTTCTTGACTGCTGTTTCCACGGGTGTTGATTATAGAGCCAAGCGAAGCAAAATCTTGGACAACCTCAATCTTTTCTCTATTTATTGTGAAGTTGTGTGCTGACCCAGTCGTAAGGATTTTTGTTTAGTTGATGTTTAGTCGTAACCCATATTGAAGGCTATGATTTTTGATCTTCATCAGTAAATGTTTTAAATCCTCTTCACTTTCAGCAAGCAGGGTTGTGTCATCTGCATAACGCAGGTTGTTAATGAGTCTTCCTCCAATCTTGATGCCACGTTCTTCCTCATAAAGTCCAGCTTCTCGGATTATTTGCTCAGCGTATAATTTGAAGAGATAGGGTGAAAGTATACGGCCCTGATGCACACCTTTCTCAACTTTAAACCACTCAGTGTTTCCTTGTTCTATTCGAACAACTGCCTCCTGGTTCATGTACAGATTTCTCATGAGCACCATTAGGTGTTCTGATATTCCCATTTTCCGAAGTGTTATCCATAATTTGTTATGATCCACACAATCAAATGCTTTTGCATAGTCAATAAAACATAGATAGACATCTTTCTGATATTCTCTGCTTTCAGCTAATACCCACCTGACATCAGCAATGATGTCCCTGGTTCCCCGCCCTCTTCTGAATCCTGCTTGATTTTCTGGTAATTCCCTGTCTATATACTGCTGCAGTCGCTTCTGAATGATCTTTAGTAGAATTTTGCTGGTGTGCGATATTAATGATATTGTCTGATAGTTTGGATATTCAGTTGGATCCCCTTTTTTGGGAATAGGCAAATATGGATCTCTTCCAGTCAGTTGGCCAAGTAGCTATTTTCCAAATCTGTTGGCATAAACATGTTAACACCTCCAGTACTGCATCTGTTTGTTGAAGCATCTCTATTGGTATCCCCTCAATTCCTGGAGCCTTGTGTTTCGCCAGTTCTTTCAAGGCATCTTCCACTTCGTCCTTCAACACCATTGGTTCCTCTTCATATGCAACCTCTTGGAATGGTTGGTCATCTACCAATTCTTTCTTGTATAATGACTCTGTGTATTCTTCCCATCTTCTTTTGATGTTTCCTGCATCATTTAATATTTTCCCTGTAGAATCTTTCACTACTGCCACTCGAGGCTTGAATT
>VMDO01009582.1:0-76459 GCA_007922755.1 Pedetes capensis | reverse complement strand
ATTACTGAGTCAAAGAACACTTGTCATATTGCTTTCATAAAATATAAACCAGTGAATTCCCCCACCTGCAACATATATAAGAACCTATGTCCTCATATTCTTACCAACATAACGTGCTGATAAGTTTAGTAATCTCTGCCAATCTGATAAGCAAAAGTGGAATATCCTTGTAGTTTTGACTGCCTTGTGTACTTGAATGAAAATATTTCCAAATTATATTGAAAACATGCCCATGCAAGTTCACAGAAAAAAAATCTGAAAATACACTAATTAAATTGTTGACAGTAATTTTAGGATGGGATTTAAAAAACAAGAAGGCTTTTTGCTTTTACCAGATATCCTTCTACATTTGTTAATTATTACATTTTAAAAAGTAAATGTTTATTTAATTACAATGTTAAAGTTATGCTTGGAAAGACTAAAACTAAGGAAAATTAAAATGTTTTGATAAAGAACAGCAATAGATGAAGACCATCCTAACCATATATGAAAGTATACTCAAAGGTTCCAGTCATTGAATTAGGATGGTATGGATAAAAGATAGAATTACAAATCATGGAACTAGAGAGATATCTGAAGTAGATTACTTAGCATATGTAAGAATGTACTACATGACAAGGGAAGCTTTTCCAATCAGGGAGGAATAGAAAGGTATGGGAATAATTATTGAGCTATTTGAGGAAAGGCATAAAGCAATATATATTTTCACCTTATATCAAAAATGAAAATATAAATAGATTTGTGGATATAGAAATATTATACCACTCACAGCAATAAACAACAGAAATGAAATTTTAAGTCCAATACTGCCTTGAAAAAAAAATTCTGAACAAATATAACAGATATTGTGTTGAGATCTTATTAAATCAAAGTCGCATGCAACCAAAAGAAAAACAGTAAACTCTAGTAAATGGACAAAGCTCTTTAAAATGTAAAACTGACTTAATCATAAACCAGCAGTTTGGTTCTATGACTAAATGGAAGAAAAAGGAATTTGCAGATGGCTACTTTATACTAGGTGACCCCACAAATAAGGTCTGCAGAATCCAGAAATGGCACACTTGCAGAATCTTGAAGCGTCTTTGAGATCATGAGAGTACAGGCCTTTGTATAAGTGGAGACTTCCCAAATTTAGTTTTATTGTAGTTTAAACACAAATCAAAGGTGTTGGTTCAATGACAGATCTGCACGAAGTACAGTAAGCCAAGAGGTTACTCCATTGCCCAGAAAAGGGAGAATCGGTCTCTCTGTCAACCCTGTCAATAATAATTAGCCCTTTCTCAATAGGGTGTTGCAGATACACAGACAAAATGATCCTTTAAGGGATGATATAATTTGGCTTACAGAAATCTGTTATCAACATCTAACTGCTTGTGGAGGGAGAACACAACAAAGCCTCACACTTGGAAGTGATAATCACAGTGAACAGCATCCCCAGGCTATACTGGGTCTTATATAAGAAACTATCATATTGCCAATTAGCCAGTATTTTCTCAGTGTGATGACACTTTGAAATGGCTAATTTCAAAATCAGGAGGAGATAAGGAATTGCACTGAATCTCCTTCCTACCCCTCTTCCCACCTCCACCACCCCCCAACAAACTACATGAGAGAAAACCAAATAATCCTATAAGAATGATTTTCCTGGCTCGGTTTCATAGGAGACCTGGAAATAATACAGCATCAGTTTATAAACCAGACAGGGTTTGGCCTGCTGTGTCAACATAGAAAATCAATCCAGGAGTCCCAACCCTGTGTTGTGGCTTTTGGGGCTGCCTCAGAAATCAATCCTAGAGGAGAACAAAAGGGCACTGCCACAAGGCTAGGGAACATATGCCTCAAATCGCCAGCTGCAGAGCCTGATTACCCCTGGGGACTTCACAATCTCGGCTCTAACTGGATTCACAAGGGAAGAACCATCCTGGCCAGCACACATGGTCTTTTGAAGCAATTGCCATTTTTTTTTCCATGATGATAATGTTGAGGACCCATTACAGTTTACTATTGTGCTAAGGCATGCATTATCTAATTTAATCTCTGCAATAGCCTCCACAGGCAATTGCTATTGTTCTTCCCTTTTATAGAAAAGGATGAAGAGACTTCGAGAAGATAAATGGACTGGCCGTGGTACTGACTGATAAATGAAGTCAGACTTTTTAATCTTAAGTGTTCAGAAAATAAAACCTTTCTCAATGGCTTTATATTAGTTTGCTCAGACTATTTTAACAAAGTATACAGACTAGAGATTTTAAACAGCAGAAACTTATTTTCCAGTAGTTCTGGAGGCTAAAACTCCGAGATCAAGGTGATGTCTTCTGAGTTCTCTGTCCTTGACTTGTCTTTCCCCTTAGTCTTGCTATTGTATTCCATTTGAACATATCTGTGTCCTATTCTCCTCTTCTCATAAGGATGCCCCACCTAATGAGCTCATGTAACCTTAGTTACTTCAGTAAAGGCTCTAAGTTCAAATATGGTGACATTCTGAAGTACTGGGAATCATGACTTCATATGATTTGGGAAGGGGAACAACTTAACCCATAAATCTTTTATTATTATAATTTTTAAAGGTCCATCATTTTATCTTTTATAAAACAAAGACAATAATCCATAGGTCCTTTAATCTATAAATTCTCCATCTACCCCATAAAAACACCTCACTGTTCTGGAGAAAGACTTCCAATATACTGACTGGTCTCACTTTGCATATTTTTGACGCTCAAGGTAGGTACGACCACCCATCAATTGAAAGGTAAATTTCCATTTTAGTGACTCTCAAACTTTAGTGTGCCACGGAATCCCCTGGAGGGCTTGCTAAAACACAGACTGCTGGCCTACCCCCCACAGTTCCTGATTCAGTAGATCTGAAGTAAGGCCTGAGAATATGTATTACTAGCCAGTTCCCAGGTCATAGGAATGCTACTGGTCTAGGGACCACTCTTTGAGAACCCCCATTTTTGTTCATTACCAATATGCTCTCTTAAGGTTATTATTTCACAACTCCCTTTTCTTTCAGTCTCCAACATGTGCTCCTTTGTTATCACTCTCAACTCATGATCTTTCTTTGTCTTTTACCCAGAGAAATGTAGCGATAAAAACAGAACTTCCCAAGCTCACACTGCCACACTTGCTCATCCATCTGTACTCATGCTACTTTCCTGGGTTTTAAAAGAAGAATTATCTGAGGTCTTCTTAGAACTCTCTCTCCATATGTGCACCAGACCCCAAACCCTGTCACCCATTCAAGGGCATCACACCTTCTCTTCTTCCCTGCTTCTCTGACATTGTTAACTTTTTCCTCTTACTGAATCATCTTCATTGATACTAAAGTATTTCATTCATTCTTCCACTTCAAAAAGCAAAAACTAAACCAAAACCCAAGCACAAAACCAAAATCCTTTCACTAGATCGGCTCAGGCTACCAGCCATCAGCCCATTTTTCTTTGCCTTTGCAACAAAACACCAGGAAAGGATGGTCTCTACTCAGTCCATGAAGTTTCTGTCTTCTCATTCTCTCATAGTCCAATTGCAATCAGGCCTTCATTTCTATCTTCCACCAAACTGCTCTTACCAAGGACACAGATAGCCTCCAGGCTACTGAATCTCATGGTCCATATTTGGTCCTATATATTTTACCCCATTTGACAGAGATGACTCTCCTTCTCACTATACTTCTTTTGCCTTCTAAGGTACCAACTAGGTTTTACTCCTTATTTCACTGGTTTCCCAATCTCAGGTGTTGGGGGATGTTTTATCTTCTCTAGCATTTCTTAGCCCTGGACCAATTTTTCCCAAACAGTAGCTCCCTTTTTTATCTACTCTCAGCCCTTCAGGGACCAACCTCATCCATCTCTATCTATGAGGTGTGATCATAAAATACCGGGAATGCTGCTGTTTAGTGCCACCTAGTGAAAAGGCAGGATCTTCAATAAGGGAAACAGCAAGTGACGTGTTCAACATTAGTAACAGTGTGTGACAAGCTTTGATTTGCTTACTTCAGTGAGTCAGGTATAAACTATAATTGAAAGAAGGTGTGTTTTATAGTGGCCCCAAATCATGGATCACAAAAGCTTATGGTAAGGCAATTTCTGTCAAATAAACCTTATGATGTGTCCTCATCCACCTTATTCACTGGTTCCAGCATGGTGTGACTTCTGGCTCTTCCTCAAAGTCAAAATTACCATGATAGGCAAACATTTTGAATAGATTCAGAACATCAAAGCATCATAACAGTGCAACTAAAAACACTGGCAAAAGAAGGCTTCCAGAACTACTTCAGAAAGTTAGCAAGAATGATGGGATATGTGTGTTCAAAGCTAGGGGGGTTAATGGCAATGTGTCTTTTACTATAATTTTTTAAATTTAAGCATTCATCATATTTTTGATCACACATGTGTATTGTTGATAGGGAATATGCTACAATACATACCATGGGCATGTATTTCCTCGACAAGAATCCAATTGCTCAGGAAAGGGCACCAAAAATCAACAAATAGGATTACATGAAATTAAGTAGCTTCTGTACAGCAAAGGAAGCAATCAACAGAGTAAAGGGAGAGTCCACAAAATGGGAGAAAATGTTTGTATCCTATACATCTGAGAGAGGACTACTTTCTAGAATATACAAAGAATTTAAGAAATCAAATACTCAAGCTGGGCATGGTGGTTCACACCTGTAATCCCAGCAGCTTGGGAGGCAGAGGCAGGAGGATTACATGTTTGAGACCAGAGGCAGTCTGCATAATTTAGCGAGACACTGTCTCAAAAAAAAAAAAAAAAAAACAGGCTGGGAGTACAGTTCAGTGGTCCAGCACTTGCAAAGCATGCAAGTGTGAGGCCCTGGGTTCAACCCCCAGTATGAAAAAAAAACCAACAACAACGAAATCAAATACTCAGAAAACAACCCAATAAATAAATGGGCAATGGAACTGAACAGACAGTTAAAGAAGTACAAATGGCCAAAAAACATAATGAAAAAATGCTCAATATCCCTAGCCATTAGGGAAATTCAAATCAAAACAAATCTGAGATTCCATCTCACTCCAGTAAGAATGGCCAAGATTAACAAAATAAATAATAACACACTCCTGGTGGGACTGTAAATTACTCTTTTTTAAAAAATTTTGAGTCAAGATCTCACTCAAAGGCAGCTATTCAGGCTGCCTTTGACCTAGAACTTACAACCCTCCTCCACTTCTTGAGTCATTGGGATTATAATATGCATCACCTCAGGAGGCCCAATATTTTTTAATGTACAAAATTAAGTTGACAAACTATAAATGCAATAAATTATATTATCAGAATATTTTTAAATAATAAAGCTAATTTGTAGATTTTAGTAATACATAGTTTGTTATCCATGAAATAACAACATCTAATAGTAGGTCTAATAATAACTGTAATTTTAAAGTAGTGATAAATATAAATGATTTGGAAAATTCCTGAAATAATTGTAATGTGATATGAATGCATGTGTTATTCTTATTGTGGACAAAGTCATAGGTACCGTTAGTAGCACCATGTTTTTTTGCCTATATTTATAATTTGAAGGAAATGTTAAATTTTGGTCATTTTTTAAAAAACATTTGTATTTTCTACAATCGTATGCTTTGGAAAGACCTGTAAAGAGTAAAACTAAAAATAATTTCCCCATTTTCAACTACTTTTATGGATAAGGCAATTGTAAATGATTTGAAAAAACAATAACAATCTGGATGAATTCTGTGCCAAGATTGTTATTTCAAGTGTCCCTGAAATAATCAGCCATTGAAAACTGTATGAGGATGATTATGAGTAGGACCCAACTCACCTGCACCTAACAACAACAGGTGCTTATTCTACTTTAGTAAAATAAAATCCATAAATTATCAAGAAGTTCTTATAGATATGGTTTATGTTAATAAATGACTGTGAAAATCTAAATCTTTAACAATTTTTTTATCATTATTTGGGGCTGGGGGTTAGCTCAGTTGGTAGAGTGCTGCTCTGCAGGCTCTGAAGCCCTGAACTTGATCCCCAGCACCACAAAAATGGGAGAAGGACCCACTCCCAAACAATTAACCATTGAAAACTCTATGAATAGCAGAGAAGCACTGACATAGTACCCAATATGGCACAGTATTGGAGAGGGTTTTGTTTCATTCTGTTAGGGTTATTATGAGTTGGACCCAGCCTGATGGCCCCTAACAACAATAACATCATTCTCCACTCAGGGTTTGTTGTTGTTGTTGTTGTTGTTGTTTTACTTGTTTTCCTTATTTCCATTTTTTAAATTGATCAGCTACTAATCTCAATACATAGGTCAAGAAGACTTTTCTTTCTCCTCTTCTAATTTCTACCAGGTGCTTCTCCGTATGAAACTAAATAGACGTTGTAGAAACTAATATCTCTATTTCAGGTTTAAGTGGATCAAATTATATCCCTTAGTATTTTGAATCTTAAAATAGGATTCTGAACTTTTCCTGTCCATTTCTCAAGATCAAATGGAAATACATCAGGAGGGTATCTATCCAATGAATTTTCAATGCATGGAAGAGGGTAGTATTGTTTAGTTAATAATTACAATTGCATAATATTGTATATCCATTGCAGAGTACTGCATTGTTGTTGTGCTAGTGCACAGAACAGCATACTTTTATTGTTATGTACACAATATATTAAGTTTTATTGTATACCCAGTGCATAGAAGAGCATAAGATTGTCATGTACTCACTGCAGAAAATAGGATAGAATAGTCAATATCTGTTGAATGCATTAAATGAACTAGATGGACATAGTATCAGTTTCATCCCTCATTACAAAAGCTTAATTTGCAATGGGATTTTTTTAATTTTAACTAAATTGATGAATAAAATTTCCAAGAGTTTAAATCAATAATGCACATCTATCTAATGTCCATGTGTTATAAAAGTAATCTCTAGTTCATATGTTAATGATATTTGTAAGTAAGGCCTTTGGGAGGTAGTTTGATTACCTGAGATCATGAGAGTGGGTCCTCTGTAATGGCATTACTGGTTTTATTAGAAAAGGAAGAGACACCTGAGTTGAATGCTTGCTCTGTGTCATCATATCATGTTCTCTGCCATGTTATGATGCAGTGAGAAGGCCTTCACCAGGTGTCAGTGTCCCCTACACCTGTGGACTTCCCAGTCACCTGAACTGTGAGAAACAGATATCATTTCTTCATAAAGGACTTAGTTTCTATTATTTTATATAGCAGCAGAAAACACAGTAAGATAGCAAGGAAATCTATTAATTAAAAATGAGATTACAATTAATGCCCAATGCATTTTATTATTCTACATCAATGTAAACAATGAAATTCTAATTCTCTTTACTATTCCCTTCTTCTCTTTTCTGTCTGCTTTAAAATATATGCAAAATAATAAAATTTTCAGAGCCATAATATTACATTCCATTCTTTCTGAATAGAAATCACTATTTGCCTATGAAAAGAATTTCTACAAAGTTAGGGGTGGGGATATGGCTCAATGGTAAAGTGCTTGCCTGGCAAGCCCAAGGCTGTGGGTTTAATCCCAACGAACAAACCACAGACACACACACACACACACACACACACACACACACACACACACACACACACACACCAAAAGCCACCAAATTATAGACATTATCTTAGAAAAATAGAATATTTTCTCAGCTACATAAAGCTGCAATTTTATAAAGCACCTATATGTAAATAGTCTTCTCAATCTATATCATACTTATGATCTTTGTACTACCCAGTTAAGCCATGTAAAGACTAAGGCTGTATCTTCTTTCTCTAGACCTAGTCACTTAGTCTTTGCCTGGTTCAAAATAAGCTCAACAAGTGTTAAATTTCAAGATTAGATTGTGTCATATGAATCATCAACAAACACCACAAATTCTGTTTGCATTTCATAATTACTTTCCCAAAGATTACTTTAGAATCATTCATTGTCCCTAGTATTATACATTCTTCAACCTATTTCATCATAAAGTTGACAATGTTTGCTTTCTAAAAGGTGAATATGGAATATTGCTCTGATTTCTTACCAGTCTCCACTGGGCTTAGATTTTTTAAATGGCTTCCTATTTTCTATATTATTAAAATGTTTAGTATATCCTTCTAGGCTTCACTTGTTGCTATTAGGTACTGTCGAGTCAGGTCCATCTCATAGTGACCCTACATAGAACAGAACAAAATACTCCTCGACACTGTGCCAAGTATATGATCTTTTTATGTTTAAGCCCATTGTTGCAGTCATTGTGTCCATCCATCTAGTTGAGGGTCTTGTTTTTATTCATTGACCTGCCACTCTCCCAAACATGATGTTCTTCTCCAGGTATTATACCTCTAAACAATTTTCCCTATGAGCTGTTGCATATACTCTTCATATGTCCTAGACTTACAACAAATGTCTTTGTTTTAACTTGATTTTCCCAGAAGAAGACCTTGAAACAAAGATTTGAGTACAACTGCTTTAATTTTTAGGAAATAATTCCAAGAGGCATCAATAAATGTCTAGGGAAGGAAGAAAGGAAAAAAAGAAAGCCAATAAGATATGCATTATCAAGCAGAAGATAGAAGTACTGAAATAACTCAATTTTACTGGGGAATCCTGGAAGACAATCATTTCTTATTATCCAATCACCAACCCCACCTCTCACCAAGAGCAGGGAAGGTAGAGTATTCTTTAATCCATTTGTCCCTGGTGAAGAACTGCTCTTGGGAACATTAACCACCTATCATTTCTAGCCTGCCCATTGTATACACAAAAGGGCTTAGGTAAGGGAGATACAAGTACTTCTAATAGAATACATGTAACCAGAATGGTGAATGCCAAGGAGGTGTGGGTGAGCATTGATGCTCATTCAGTTCACATGAAATACAGTATCTCTTATACCTCTATCACAATGCTTATACTGTCACTAGTATACACTTAGCCTCTTTGTTGTTATTTTTTAATTGCCAGTGAAATTCTACTTGACCATTAGCCCCAAGGTCAAATATCAGTTACTGTGATTCCATCTCTGAGAAATATATAATTAATGATTCCTTCCTTGTGTTTCCCTAATACTTCCTTATAGATTAAGATACCTTGTACTCCAACGAAATGCATATATGGAAATGTCATAATGAAACCCATTAAGTTGTACATTAAAAATTACCAGTAAAAAGTTAAGAAACAAAGTAAAGCCACCAAAAAAAATATATCTTGTACTCATAGTTGCCCTTTGTATTATCAAGAAGTGCTGTCATTCCTATTTTTCAAATAAAGAAACAGTCTGACAGGTCAGGTTGAACATTGTCTAACTCTTCAAATTTAAAGTCCATACTCCAATCTATTACTCTTAATTCAAAGTCTACTTTATCCAACAAACCAAACAACCTTATCCAGCATAAAATATGTATCTACTACAAAGAATAATTAAAATCCAACTAGCCCAAACAAATCCCATGCTGTTCAGAGAATCAGCAATACCTAAAGGCAATCACTATATACAGTGTGCCAAAAATGTACATATATATATTCATATATATAATATGAATAGTACATATATATATATATTCATATATATAATATGAATAGTACATATATATATATTCATATATATAATATGAATAGTACATATATATATAATATGAATGAAAACTTTCCATTTTATTGTTTTAAAATGCATGGCACTAGCATTCATTTAACATCATCTTTTGAGCAAACATCATACTACACATTGCTATATCTATCCAACTTTGAAAGGTAATACACAGATAACATCTCCTAAATGAATATACATTACGGCACCTCTAGTGTAATCTGTGCCTACATGAATCATTTCACAAAATCTAAGTGCAGTATGAACATGACTATATTTTCAAACAATAATTTAAACAATTTCTGCCTTATAAGTAAGAAGTCCATTTTCTCCCTTCTTATACTTTTCACTCTCCTTGACTATTCATGATAGTGGTGGTTTGCATGAACAAAAAGAAGATCTTATAGACAGACTCATATTCAAACTTACAAATGTTAAGGTGGTAAATAATTATCTTCATTGTGCCCCCCTCTAGCATAGTGGATAATAGAAAGTGCCTTCCACAATTTGGTAATAAATATTAGTCTCTTGCTCTGTCTCACTGGTCTAGATGCAGCCCAGTTGCCCTTCAAGGGAACAGAATCATCCTATGCCCTGAGGGCTATGCCTAGTATGGAAGCAGTTAGTATTCGGTCCTTTCAGTCTCCTACACAGTCAACTCAGGGCACTCACAGGGACAGGGCAGTTCAAGTCTCTGCCATTCAGTATAGATAATTGTCCTTTTCCTTTCCTTCTCTCTTTTCTCCTTACCTCCTCCCCCAGCACCATCATTCCAATATCAGATTGGTTGATCATTTTAACCTTATTAATAGATATAAACATCTGCTCAAAAATTCAAGTGAGAAAGAAATATACAATCCTTTAAATTACAAATTTTGATTTTTAAATGGCACCTGACAACAACACCTTTCCCACATGGGTCATGGAAACATAAATTCAGTTCCATTCATGATTTTATATTTCTTTGTGATTCTTAGTGCCCTGGGACTCAGAAGGGGACCTCTCTGATTTGTAATCATTTGTCCACACACAGACATAGCCACTGATGTGAATGCTGGTCCTCACCATGTAGTCTCTTCTGGTTTGCTGTCTCATGCCTACTTTCAGGCATACCTAGAACATGGAAGCCTTTCTTTTCTGAGCTTCTGCATGAATATCATCTTGTTAAATATTCCACACAGTCGTCTCCTCTCAAGCACTTTGCCACTGTTCACTCTTACTGTTGATGCATAATGCCCAGGTTCCTACTCACGGGGGTTCATGTAAATTGTTCCCTTTCTCTACAGGCTGAGGCTCATCTCTCCAGTCTTAAGGGGCTTCATCCAGCTCTAGCTACTACTTTATGTCAAGATATTTTCTAAAACCTGCCAATAATCTCTCTTCTATGGGATTTTTGAAGGATAAATGGGTAAACTGATAAAAATACTGAAAGATTGGCAAACTATTTCTATTTCTTGTTTTTCCATACCCCTTCCCCATGTTGGATGGAAAAAAGAGAAGCAGAGAGTCAGATGAAAATTACTCTGGATTGATATTGCAAATTACTCCCCTAACTGTACCTTGTTGTTGGTTGTTGGTAGGTGCTGTCGAGTGGGTATCTGACTCATAGCGACCCTCATAGGGTTTTCAATGGCTGACTGTTTCAGGAGTGCCTGGGGAGTGGATTGCCAGGTCCTTCTCCCATAGCTGTACCTAGAAACACAAATATATGATAACAGCCCCTTTATCATATTAGAGTTACAAGATCTGCCCTTTGTACTTAAATAAAGCTAATATTCTAAATCTTGGTGCACAAATATCTCCTTTATACCCCATTTTTTCTCCTGAAGATACTCTCTTGCCTTGTCCCTCTCTTATACGTATAACAATTTCAGTGATTCCACAAGGCCCAGCCCATACCCCCCTTGTATGGGGGAATTTCTCTCTAAAAGCCCAAGATGGTGTTTTGGTGACATATTTATTCTCTAATGAGATAATCCATACAAAATATACATAAGAAAAAATTTTAAGAGCGTCAATTGATATAATTCAATATACCTGAATATCAATCAATAGATTCACTGCCAATGGGTATGGCTGAGGAGAGGGTGTCATTAATCAGTGAGTGAAAAACATAGTTCTGACTCAGAGCCTGGTCTTCTTCTAATTATTTCACATCCACGGATTCTAATAACCACAGATTGGAAATATTTGAACAAAAGTCCATGTATGTACTAAACATATACAGATTTTTTTTCTTCTCATCATTATCTAAACAAAGCAGAACAATTATTTACACAGCATTTACATTGTAATCTAAAGATGATCTACATAAGCGTGAGGATGTATATAGGTTATACGCTAACACTATTCATTTTATGGAAAGGACTTGAGCATCTCCAGATTTTGATGTCTGCAAGAGGTCTTAGGACCAATCCTCTGCAGAGAGCAATCCACAACTATAACTTATAATAAACAAGTTAAGCATTTCTAAATAAAGTACCCCTTTACTCCTGTCTAGAGACAGGGAAATATTCCTATAAGTGTCTTTTCCTATATTGTAAAAAGGGTCATCCTGGAGAACAAAAGGAAGGACTAGAAAATTGCTGAAAATGAAAGCTCCTATTCATTGAGAAAGATCATAGTCATCCTCATTGTAAGACACTATGAAGATGCTGTTCAGAAGCTGGTTGAATTTAAAAATGCAAATTGTTAGATCTCAGTTAAATAACTGTGTTTATTGCAATTTAAGCTAATAGTTATTCGTTATTCATTCAACTATTTGGTACAAACAAATAAATATTCTCCCACTTGTTAGTCCCTGGGGGCTGTCTTAATCCTATCTAGATTTACTTTCTGTGAATTTCTTAGTAATCAGAAGTTATAGGTTGGATACATCTTGTGCTAGGGACACCCATGGTGTAACTGCTTCATTTTTTCTTTTCATTTCAAAGGAAATGGTCCATCCAAAGTGAAAATTGTTGTGTTTTTTTGGTAGTAGAGTATATTTTCCTCTTTGCTGGTGGTGTTGTTGTGGTCGTTTTAATCAGATAGTTATTTCAAACAGAAGCAATCAAGTTTCTTTTTTCATTGCCATCTCCCTCCACCCTCCTATTCAATCCATGCTGTTAAGAAAATACCCTTGTTAGTAATGTGATTCATCTATTTTTTCGTGGCTGAAGCAGCTGGGAAGATCATCATAAAGGAATCTTTTCAGATGGTTTTATAAAACTAAAATATCATTAGCGATATGGCAATGTTTCAGGATTACAGGTATTTTTTCAGGTCTAAAGTGTGGTTCAGAGAAAGAACAAGAAATATATACTCATCAAGAATGAAGAAAGAGCACGTTTAATTCCAAATTCTGCATCCTGTAAGTGTCCTATGTGTCTCCATCTGTCCCTAAAATTGAAGTGATTGTCAACTTCTCTTCCTTTCATCTATGCATTTCCTAGAAAACAACAATTTCTCTGCAGATAAACAGAAAATCTAACTGCCTCTGTCCATGTAGTACATAAAATCCCTACTGTGGTAGACTTGCTTGGGTTTTCAGATGGATGACTAACATGCAACATGTTACCACTCTATAGCAAGCTTTGACTTCTATATTGAATTCAATCACTCCACTGAGAATAAAATAATGTGGGCATGGGACACAGGACAATAAAGTATGACTGCAGGGAGGCTGAACAAAAATTAAAAGAAAAGTGCACTATCCAGAGAAGTCGGATCAAAAAGTCAAGTGAAGAGAGAAAATGGCCATGAACTTGTTTAAATCTGCACTCAAATAAATGCTTAAATACTACTCAGAGTGTCTTCTTTCTACACAAGGGATAAAGAGACTGTAAACATTGGTTGTTTCTGCTAGAAACTAGAACAACTTACTGAAATCCAGCCATCCAACTAAATATTTACAATAAATGAGTTACAGCCAGATAAATTTTAAAGAAAGAAGATGTTTTGTATTCTTTAACATGTAGAATATTGTTGTTGTTGTTAGGTGCCATCGAGTCAGTATCTGACTCACAGTGACCCTCATAGGGTTTTCAATGGCTGACTGTTTCAGGATTGCCTTGGAAGTGGATTGCCAGGTCCTTCTCCCATTTTTGTGGTGCTGGGAACTGAACTCAGGACCTCAGAGACTGTAGCACAGTGCTCTACCAACTGAGCTAAATCCCAGCCCATGTAGAATATTACCTGCTTCTAATCATGGTCAATGCGGTCAAAGAAACTATTATTATATATCATTTACAAACATTTCTTCTTTTCTTGCCTTGGTCTAGTGGAAAACTAGCTCTAAGAAAAGGAAAACAAAAACAAGAGATATTCAGCTATTTTCCTGAGTAATTCTGCTTTAGTTGAGAGGAATCAAAGAAGAGATGATTATTGAAAGATAGTCAAATATTTTGTGGGTAGTTTAAACTTGTTCAAATTTTTTCCGGTCCACATATTGAAACCTCATTATGAGAGTGCAAACTAATCAGAGTTGAAATTCTTCAATATAATTGTACTTGAGAAATGTAAGCAGTTTGCCAACCAGAAAAGACACTATTGGATAACTGGGGACACAATCTAGATACATAAAACCCAATCAAAACTAATAATTGAAAAGTACAAGATATTTAGAAAAAATAAAACATAGTACTTATTAAGTAAAGCCTCCCACAATGAGTAAAACCCACTGAAGGAGGAATTTTGTCAAGTGATATTTAACTGTGATAACTGGTGTATGATATTTGTGTGTGTGCATGTGCACGTGTGTGTGTGTGTGTGAGAGAGAGGGGGGGGTAGCGCATGAAACAAAGAGCACAGTAAGAGACTAAAACAAACAAAATGTATCTGTTTGCAGCTAAAAAAAGAAGAAAGAAAGAAAGAAAGAAAGAAAGAAAGAAAGAAAGAGAGAAAGAAAGACAGACAATACAGACCCTTTCCTCCCCAACTTTTGTCAACTTCAGAAAAGAAACATGTGATACTCATTCTGGCACAGTAGCGTTTGAATGTCTGTGTTATGCCAAATACTGGTGTTCAGAGCATAATGTCAAACAAACTAGTTAGGGAGCACAGTATGGTGTCAAGAGATTTCATGGCTTTAGACTTTGTAATCTCAGTGACTACTGAGTAGCCACCCTTTCCTGTCCTTCCAAACACCTAAACTACTTGAAAATCTTTAACTGTACTTTCTTACTGGTCAACACCATCCCCTCTTCACTTGGATTAATTCATTACCTCCTCCCAGTAATTTCATCTTCCAGACGAATTCCCATTTACCTTTCAGGACACAAGTCCAGAATTCAAGCCTTTGAGAAGTCTTCCCTCGCCTCTCTAAGCAAGTAGGCTCTGACTTCTCTGTGGTCTGGATCACCAAACATGTGACTTTCTTCTATTTGATCATGTTTTCTCTCCCACTGGACCAAGAATTTCTAAAAATCAGAGGTTATGATCTATTTATCTTAACATCCCCAGTACAGAGCATAGCTTCTGAAATAAAATAGATAGTATCAGAATTTTAGAGAATAATCAATGATGGTAAGGGCAAACTGTAAGCACAATAAGTCATACTACCTTCCCTAGGAAAGTAATATAAACAGATGAAAATTCCTTGGATATGCAAAGCCCCATACAATTCTTCAACAAGCAAGTATGTACTGTGTGCCAACATATACTAAGTACAATGTGTAGTATTGGATACCTCCAAGATTATATGGCTTGTGCTCTCTGCTCCTTTAATAAAAACCTTTCCAGAAAATAAAATAATCCTGTCTCCATTTTTAAAATGTTTTCCACGAGCCTTCAGGTTCCCTGGAATTTCTATTAATAATTCCATTTATCCTAGTAATACAATATGTGTCAAACATCACAGTGTCTATGAGAGATTAATAACCTAAGTTTGTCTTGACATGAGAAAAGAAAAGATTGATGAGAAAAACTCTGGAAAGAGGTTTTGATGCCAAATTAAGATTTCAAGATGAATTATAAAGAACAATTTAAGACATGGCACATTGCCCTATAAAGTTCCTTTTAAGAGATACACCCAATTCTCCATGTGCCCTGGATTTACCTTCTATCCTGAGGCCTCCACACTTGAATTCTGTAGGGGCTCCTCTCATATACGAGACCTGCTTTGCTTCCAACTCTCTAGGCTTTTGAATATACCCCTTTTCCTTACTTGCTTACCCTGTTGTATTGGGTTTTGAGATATACTTTCTTGTAGCACAACTTCTAATTCTGTCCCAGTTAGTTTCTCCAGGGATACTGTAGGTTAGTCTCCTGCCAAGAACCCTCTATCCTCAGGAATTGTCCTTCACTCAGTCAAAACCAAACAAGTTGTGTAGTGTAGCTTCTGGCATCATCATAGTGTCCACAGCTCTGTGACTAGTGTCTAGTATACTGGAAGCCCTCAATAAGTGTATAATAAATACAGTAAATATATCTTCATTTCATAGATGGTTACCATCACACTGGGCTAGAGACAGATGGAAATCAATGAAATGAGGTTTTACTTATTAGATAAGGGAATATCAAAAAAAGAACCAGGGGTGAAGTATAGTAACAAACAAAGGAGATAGAATGCAACAAGAAAGTAAAAAGAAAAAATGAGCAAAGAAGCAGTAGTATAATTTTGAGGATGTTAATGAAACTTAAATGTCAGGGTCCTTCATTTGCATAGGCCCCTGCCGAGGCCTGTACCTAATTTCAAATTTACAAATTTATATTGTATTTCTTAAATATAGTGCTTAAATATTAAATTCTTAAACCTGTACAAAAATGGGATCTGTCCCTGATAAAAGACAATAATGGTAATGTTTATTCATACTGTCCTTCAGCAAACAGTTTTTGAGCATTAAGTCTTTTTCTGGTTGTTGGAGATTAAAGGTCACATAAGAAAGTCTAATAACTGTATTACCTATTAACAATTCTATTCAAAATCCATACTTTATGTTATTTTAACACACATGGCATTCCCATATATCTCCAGTGATCCTCACTACAAGCCAGTAAGTGGGTCTTCCCAAGAGTAGAAAGGAGAAACTATTAGTATCATTGTAAAAACAAAGAAACCGAGGCACAGACAGGTTAAAAATTATTGTAGAACACAGAATAATGTAATTTTTCCCATGAAGTCAAGGCCCTAAGTTCCAAAACTCGTGAATGAAAGGGATTCTATAGACATGATCAACGTTATAGACCTTAAAATGAACAAACTATTCTGGATTTTCTAGGTGGGCCTGATCTAATTACATATGTCTTTTGAAGTGTAGAACCTGTCTGAGCTAAGAAGACTTGGAGAGATGAAATAGAAGAAGAAAGAGGACGGACCGGAAGTCTGAGAGGACAAGACTCATAGTTGCTAGCATTGAAGATGGAGGGAGTGGAGCACAAACCAAAGAATGCAAGTGGCTTCTAGCAGCTGGAAATAGCCCACTGCTAATAACTAGCATAGAGACAAGATTTAAGATCTACAACCACAAAGAACCAAGTTCTGGCAACAACCTACATAAGCATGGAGACAGATCCTCCTCAGCAGCCTTCTGAAAAGAATGCAGTCCTACTGATGCCTTGATTTAAGCCTGGTGAGACTCATGTCACACTTCTGATCTGTAGAATTATAAAATAGGAAACTTTGACTGTTAAAGGCAGCCAAGCTTGTGGGAATTTATAACAGTAATAGAAAATTGAGGCAATCATATCTACATGATTATATGGGGAAGAGGCATGACTAGAATCCTGAGCTCATGCTAATCAATCCACATCTGATGAAGGGGTGATTCCAGAATGACAAGAAACACAAAGAAACTCCTCAAACATGGAGGCAGGTAAAGCTAATAACAGACTAGCAAATCAAAAGGTAAGGGAAGTAAAATTAGAGATTATAGCTACCAAGAACTAGTAACTGGAGTTACAGCCTGTATCAGACAAGTAAACTCTTAGGTCTTTCTCTCTTGCAGACAAAAAAAAAATAGGTGCACAGAACCTAGAACAGAACCAGCCAATTCCATCCTGCATGAAAACTCATTTTGACCTCAGAATTCCCAACAATGACTCCCGATAGTTTAATTAAATGAAATTTTTTAGAAAAGTGACTAAGCCTATGGATGTTCACAAAATATTTAAAATACGTATTTTTAGTGGACTCATTATTTAATTTCTAGTGAAAACTTCCAAGTGCTCACAAAAGAAAATACATAAACCACCATATATTTCAGCACCAAAACGAAAGCCCTTTTGCCATGCATGTTTTATTTTACCAAACATCCTTCGTACTGGAGTATTTCAAAGTAATTCTCAGGACTGATATCATTTTGCCTTGATATATTTCAGTAAATTAGTTTTTAGACAAAGCATGATTTCCTTCACAACCACAATGTCATCATCATGTCTGATTAAATTAATAATAATCCTTTAATATTATTTAATACCCAGTTCACATTCAAATTTCCTTGATCATCTAAAAATATTTTTTTGCAGTCATTTTGTTTAAATCAGGATCCAAACAATGTCCATTGATTGCATTTGATTGCTATATATCTTGATTTTCTTAAAAAAAAATCTTTTTCTCCAGAACTATTCAGCTCCCCAGTTCTTTTTCTTTCCCATGCCATTGTCTTGTTGAAGAAATCAAATCATCTTATAGAATGGCCCACATTCCCCACAAGGCTGATGCTTTCCTTGTAGTGACTTTTCAAGTTCTTCCTCTGCTCCTTACTTTTCTGTAAAAATTATATCTAAGTTCATGATATTTGGGGAGCATGAGAGCCTTACTCCTTTATAAGGAGCTTGCTAGACTATGTATTCCATTATATTGAGGGCATATAATGTTAGGCTATCTTGTTTTTAGTCAAACTTGGTTACTGGTTTATATATGTAGGCATAGCTGTGGCACAGAATCTTCTGACAGTGCACACACACATATGCACACACATACACAGTGAATGTAGTTTTTTTTTCCATTTGTAAGCTGAAACTATGAAACCATGAAAGAAACTAGACATAAAGGAGGAAAACACTGCAACACCAGAGGGAAGGAGTTGTGATTATTTTATAGATCCACAGTCCCTGAAATTCAGAAAAGAGACTGAATGATAATTAAAAGAATATAGTACTAAAAGGAGAATCTGTAAATCAAATGAATAAGGGCTTCAAGCCATAGCCATCATCGTATTTTAAAGACTCACTCGATATAAGAAAGTAGATCATGGATCTATGAAAACAAACATTTTTCTTAATGCATTGCTAGAGTTCTGAGGAAGAAAGGAAAATTTGCAGTACAAAACTAACAAATTTTTTTGAAAATTACAAGACAAAAAGCTGAAAGCAGAATGTGGTTGTTGTTAGGTGCCACTGAGTAGTGTCCAACTCATAGTGACCCTCATAGGGTTTTCAGTGGCTGATTTTTTTTTCCAGGATTGATTTGCCATGTCCTTCTCCTGCTTTTGTGGTGCTGGGAATCAAACCCAGGACTGCAGAGGCTCCAGACAGGCGCTCTAGTAACTGAGCTAAGTCCCAGCCCTAGAATGTAGTTAATAATGTAAAATCCAGGGTTACCCTTGGCTCAAATGTCAGCCACCAGAAAAAGTAGAGCAAACCTGAAGGTGAGCCAGGACAACAGAAGCAAGATAAAATAGAGCACATCTGTACCTTCTTACTGATAAAGAGAAACAAAAAGAAACACATGTGCTTAAACATAGTTCAGTGAAACTACAACCAAAGACCAAGAGAAGACCTTAAAAGCCTCCACTGAAGAAAAGACAGATCAATACAAAATAAAAGCATTGGTGGAAAAAGGATATCTCTAAAAACATCATGGAAAACAAAGTCAGTGTAGTAACATCTTCAAGGTGCTGGGAAAAGACTTTCAGTTTACAACAAAATTATCTTTTAAGAGTGAAGATGAAAATATAGACGTTTTTGATAAATAAAAACCAACTTTATCAAAAATAGAATTTAAAAGAATCTTTAAAAGGTTTTTAGTACTTCAAATAAAAATAAATAAATAAAACTCCAGAAAGATCTACAGTTGAAGAATATAAGCAAAAAAAAAAAAAAAAAAGGTGTGAAAGAAATCTAAAGAAAAAAGTCCTTGTACATAATTATAAGAATAAAATCTACTTTATATAATTGAAAAAAAAGATTCATAATATCGAGAAAAATTTAATATGTAGTATAAGAGATGTTGTTGTTGTTGTTAGGTGCCGTCGAGTCGGTATCCGACTCATAGCGACCCTCATAGGGTTTTCAATGGCTGAGTGCTTCGGGATTGCCTTGGGAGTGGATTGCCAGGCCCTTCTCCCATTTTTGCGGTGCTGGGAATTGAACTCTGGGCCTCAGAGACTGCAGCGCAGTGCTCTACCCACTGAGCTAAATCCCAGCCCCTAGTATAGGAGATAGTTGATTGAAATTAAAGTGTCATAAATTTTATGTTCAATTTTATATCAAGTTATTAACATCAGACTTCATCAGGTTTTAGGTACGTATAGGACAATTTCAAAGGCTAACTGCAAAATTGTTGTTAGGTGCCATCGAGTCATGCCCACCTCATAGTGACCCTCACAGGGTTTTCAATGGCAGATTGTTTTCGGGGTTGCCTTGGGAGTGGGTTGCCACGTCCTTCTCCCATTTTTATGGTGCTGGGAATCGAACTCGGGACCTCACAGACTGGAGAGCAGCACTCTGCCAACTGAGCTAAATCCCAAAGGGCTGGGATTTAGCTCAGTTGGTTGAGCGCTGCACTGCAGCCTCTGAGGGCCCAAGTTCAATTCCCAGCACCTCGAAAATGGGAGAAGGACCTGGCAATCCACTCCCAAGGCAATCCTGAAACAGTCTGCCATTGAAAACCCTATGAGGGTCGCTATGAGTCGGACTCAATGGCACCTAAAAACAACAACAACTGCAAAATAACAGAAACAGAGTTTATAATTTCTCAACATATAGACAGGGACAATATAGCACAAAAAGTTCATCTATAAAGAAGAAAGTAAGAAAATGGAGACAAATAAAAGGTGCGAACAATATTAGCAGGCACAATTCAAAATAAATACCAGCTAAAAGACAGATATTATGAATTTAGAATATTTTAAAAAATGCACCCATAAACTGCAAATAAGAAATATACCTGGTATTGAAAACCCTATGAGAGTCGCTGTGAGTCAGACTCAACTTGATGGCACCTAACAACAACAAACATACACACAAAAATATTTAAAGATATCAGGAGATATACATGAGGCTTATGCTGATGAAAAGAAAACTAGAATAGTAGTAATGTCACACAAAACAGAAACTAAGACATTTCAAGAATAAAGATGACTCACTCATATGGCAAAAATTTTAATCCACTAGACATATATTACAGTTGTATTCACTTGATAAATTAATCACAAAATATATAATGTGAAAATCAAGTGACACACAGGAAGAAATGTGCATATCTCATCCACAATAAAATTTCAGTAAATCTCTCTCAAATGTTGGTAAGTTAAGGAGGAAAATTATTAAATATGTACAAATAGAACAAACTTGACTTAATAGGCATGTAGTAAACACTGAACTAACAACTTAAAATTGTACATTTTTTAATTATGCAGGGAGTATTTTACAAAAGTTGTTCATGAATTAACCTATAAAACAAATCTGAAATAACTTAAAATAATTGCTTTTATACAGACCAGGTTTTCTACTAATGCAATATATTAAATTAAAAATAGTAACCAAAATAAGTTTATACTTCTAGGGAACATGAGTCAAAAAGGAAATCAAAACAGATTTTTAAAAATACTTAGAACTGAGAGATACAGAAAAATTACCCATTAAATCTTCTGTGAAATATAGTAAAAGAAATTTCTAGTGGAAATTTAAAGCATCTAAATTACCTCAGAAATGAGTGAAAGTTAATGATTAAAGGGTATAACTTTAGAATTTTGAGAACCTAGTTCTAGCTTTAGAACTATTTTCCATGGAAAGTAGAGTTAATGAATGGTTTAATAAAGAGAAGAGCAAAGTTAAACTAAAGTAAACAAAGATAATATAGAGAGAATGAGCAAAACCATAGTTGGTTATTTAAAGGAAAATAAAAAACTAGACAAATCACTGGAGCCAGGATTTAAGCAAAAAAGAGAAATGGAGAAGAAATGAATAAACAATCTTATAACTATAATATTGTATAATAGTGCTAGGACATTTGAGAGAGGACACAGCTGTAGTACAAGAGACTAGTGTTCCATCAGATCCCCTCCTCGATGCCTCTAGGAGCCAGCCTCAACCTTACACTCTTCTTTGTGTTACATGGGCCATTGTTTTTCAGGAGAAATTACTGCAATTCAGTAAATTAGGCTATCATAGGACTGAGGGAAAGGAGAAGCAGCAGAAGATTAAGAATCAATGTTTATAGAATGAAACTAGTATGGTAAGGAATTGGATACACAAATCCATCAAAATTCATTTCACATGACTGTACAAAAACTCTGCCCTATTATTTAGACAGAAAGGTCTTGCTACTTCCTCCAGAAAGACTTCTTTCCTTACATCCCCAATTCTCTCTCACACCTCCCAGGCCAGAAGAGGCATTGTCATGGTTGAAAGGAAAATATCCCCCTAAGGACATGGGCTTTAACTTTGGGCCCCTGGCTGGTGTTGCTGTCCTGAAAGGCCACCAAACTTTTGGAGGTGTGATTCTTGCTTTGCAGAAGTACCTCCCTGGGGACAGGACTTCAGAGATTTTTTTCCCCAGGACCCATAAGCAGATGGCTCTCTCAGTCCCCTACCCCATCACACTATGAGGTCATCTGCCACAGGCCTGCTTCCTGCCACTGCCTCTCTTGCTTCTGCCCCTATGGGCTGATCCTCCACTATGAGCTTCTAATAATTCTCTTCCCCTGTAACTTTGTTTTAGTTGTTTTCCCTGCTACAGCAAGGACAGCTGACTAATACAGGCATCTGAAATCCAAATTGTCTTCTTCTAACAGTGTAACAGAGTACAAAATATGTGAGCTTATACAGAAGCCCTCCAAATTGTGGTTTACTAGGAGAAAATAGCCCATCTTCCCCTCTGGTCTATTTTTGATATGCTGTATAAACAATTCTGCTTTCCTTTGTTTAATCTTAAACAGAAGAGAGACATTGATGCCCCTCTCTTCTTTCTGTCATCTTTCTCACTTATGAAATTAGTAAATTTGAGAGGCCACGAGAGTCCAGACTTGGAATACACTTCCCAACCAAAGACCTGTCACCTATGGAACGCACTTGAAGACAAAGTGCTCTGCCAAGCACAAGAAACATGGGTCCTCCCAGCTTTCATGCTATAAAAACCCACTAACCTTTTTCCCTTTGAGAGACTAAACGTCATTCCTTTTTCCTCAGTCCTAGACTTGAATTAAAACTGTCTCCTCCATCAAACTCTGCCTCCCTGATTATGGGGAAAAGGTGGCCGGTAGCCAAATCTCTGAGCACCAGTTAAAGCGTGGTAGCTGAATCTCCAGGCACAAGTTACCCTCTCTCACAATAGTTATGAAACTGCATTATAACTGCCTATTTAGTCACGTGTATGCCCCCACAGAATAACTATTTCCATTAAAATAAAGACTGCATTTGTTTTGTCATTGTACTCTAAGCATTTGATGTTGTTGTTGTTGCTAGGTGGCGTGGAGTTGGTATCCGACTCGTGGCGACCCTACGTACAACAAGTGAAACACTATTATCAGTGCTTCTCTGCTGTTCATAGGGTTTCCAATGGCGGATTGATTTTTGGGAGTGGGTTGCCGGGTCCTTCTCCCAGCATTTGACAGATATATGTAATTGGTGCTCAGTAAATATTAGTTACTTGGTTGACGTGTGAGACCAAAAGTTAGAGAAGGGAATGAACAAAGTTCATTTCCTGCAGCAAGAGTATTTCAGGGTGTAACCAAAGAGAAACTTAAGAGTAGCACCAACTCTTTGCAGGGGCAAGCCCAAATGGAAAGTATCTCCCTGTGTCTGAGCACAAAGTCATCGGAAAGATTAAGGCAAAGGCACTTACTAGAGAGCTTGGAAGTCAGAGTCTATACTCATGGTCCAGGGTTATTTCAGACAGCTACATTTCTACCCATGTGACAAACTCAGTTCTGTGAGCCCAGCATCAGAAAGAGGCTGCATGAGGGTTTTGATCTAAGATTTATTGGCTACAGGATGTTCTTTCACCAGATGGCATACATACTTTGAAATATGTAGTTTTTCTTTACCCTAATGGCCTGGGCACAGAGCAGTTTCATGATTAAATAGACCAATGGGTACAATAAATCCTAAAAAAGCAAGCTATAGCTTCTCTCCACCTCCTTTCATGCCACCAATCTGAGACAGGCGTTGTATATAATTAAAGCATTTCTTTGTGTGGAAAGCTCTCCTTGGTATATCATTTGTGAATCCAAATATTTTGAGTTATGCCCTAGTATGATTACGTGAAAAGTGTAATTATAAAGGAATTTAATGTTCATGTAGTCAGGCCTCATGGCACACGTTTATGTCATTAAAAAAGAGAGAGAGAGAGAGAGAGTATGTTCCAATCTTCACAGTAAGTGAAACAAAATAATTCCTCTCATTTTCCCTGGGAAGTTCTTGCAGTTTGTAAGAATAAGACTTCTTCATACCATGATATTTTCACTTGCAACATATGCTTGTGAAAGCTGGACAGTGAATAAGGGATGCAGAGGAAGAATTGATGCCTTTGCATTATGGTGCTGGAGAGGAATATTGAACAGACCATGAACTGCCAAAAGAACCAACAGATCTATCCTAGAAGTGCAGCCAGAGTGCTCCTTGGAAGCAAGGATGGCTAGACTGCATCTGATGAATTTTGGACATGTCAGGAGGGACCAATCCCTGGAGAAGGACATCATGTTTGGGAGAGTGGTGAGTCAAGGATTAAAAAAAGGAAGACTCTCAACTAGATGGATTGACATAGTGGTTGCAACATTGTGCTTAAACATGGAAAAGATAGTGTGCTTGGTAGTCTCAGGGAGTGTTTTTTTCTGTTATACATAGGGTCACTCTGAGTCTGATATGACTCCATGGTACCTAACAACAACAAAGCCAGAGACAGTGTCATTTGCAAAATTAATTTGGTTGGGACTATCCTGATATTTGTACAGTGAAAAATCCTATTTATATATCTATGTAAGAAGGACATGAACAATGCAGCCCAAATGGATTGTCTGTGAAAGCCATGAAGCTGTGTTTTGCTAGCATGTACAAATGTTATATGAAGCCTTTCTTCTGAGATGGTAGATTCCATGTCAAAGTTGAAGACTTAGTGGATCTGTTGACATAGGATTATTGGATGCTGAGATTGAATATTCAGATTGGTAAAATAATAGATTTTAATGCTAAATTCCTTCCATTTTTTTATTCTTGCACTCCATCTATTTGACCAAATGAATAGGTTATACTGATGTGTTATAAACTCAGCTTACATGACTTCCAAAATAATAAAAGGCCTAGAGCCCATTCATTCTCAGTGTAGATGTAAAATAAGGAAAAATTTACTTGCCTTCTAATATGAAACTAATCCTACTCCTGTGTCCAGAGAAATGCACTGTGGCTGGGACAAGTGGCTTCAGGGAGGATGAATAGGGATGTGTAAGAAGTCAGAAGCCCTCAGCCTCTTCTGCCTCCAGTGCAGTGATGCCTCTTGCTGCTGGCTGAAGAGTGTAGCATGGCTCTAACAAAAGCAAGCCCCAGACAATGTTTGACTTTAGGATCTGGATTTTAAAAGCTGTGATTTTGTATTTCTGATACTGCCTTGTGTTACCATGTGTTTGTACTACAAAGGTAAAAATAACGTATCACAGACTCCCTGGAAATTGAACTGTAAGGTGGCCAACAGGTGGCTACTGAGACACAGGAAGAATAAGTGATCTTAGTTTATTTATTAAAAACATGTATAACCCATGTGGAAAACTTACCTTTCTCTCCATTCAGAGGGCCTTTTCATCTAAGGTTCACTTGCTACATAAAACAGGCACTTTAAACTTCATCTTTTACAAAACCCAGCTGCTTCCTTCACATATTACCATTTTGAATATTTTATTGACCCAGAAGGTAGTGTTTGCTCCTAATAGGACAGCAGCTTTTGGCTCTGAACTAGATATCTTTCCCCCAGTTTGAGCATCTCTTTGTTATCAGTGGCCTCCATTTCACATATGCTCATTACCTTATATACACTGTGGCATGCAGCACATCACAATACTGAAATTACCTCTCTTTGCTATTGAAAAAAAAGCCCGCACAAACCAAAGTGAATCAATGATTTCATATTATAGCAACTCATAGAACACAAGGTGGTCCTGTCTCAGTGCCAAAATAAAAGCCTTGTAAAGCATTTAAGAAGTTTATTCTCCCCAAGACATGAAAACATAACCCACCTCAGTGTTCATTTGAGTTGTGTATGCCCAGTGAATGAAGGTAGACCTCCCCTAAGTGAATAATTCTCTTTGAAAGTTAGGGGGAGGTTTTGGCTTGCCTCAATGCATACACTGTACATGAAAATGTAAAACATGCATGTGTGTAGTTTTAGGCAGGTGTAAGAGTAATTGGTGGCCAAGGTGCTGAATAAGAGGTGTACAATGTGTGAATAACATATGGTAACGTGTGAAAAATGTAAGCCTGTATGTGGAAGACCTGACCTATGTGTTTATGATGTGTTCAGAAGATCATTTATTTCTATTTCAATAGTTTTTTTATTGATATGTCCCTTGTGACAAAGTTTTGCAAAAGGGAAACTGTGTAATGAATGAATTCTATACTGAATGAAACCTCTTCAATTTGCTCATAGAAGGTGGAGATACTGAGAGCTGCTAATAAATGTGTTATTTTAGTACTATTATTACAAAAGTATTATCAGTATGTAGGATGTTATTAAGAAATTCATTCATCTTTTAAAGTTTCACCCTGTTTGTATATCTGTGCACATTTTTTCCTATGGATTAAATTACAGTTCATTTTAAACCACAGCCAAACTATTATCCCATCCTGTGTCCCTCAACCACAATGAGTTCTCATGCTTATTGGGTGAAATATCTGAGTAATTCTCCTAAGAGAATATTAATTTTGCTTATTAAAATGAATCAAGACAAGTTGTTTGCCATGCTGTATGATATGTTTACATGTCCCATAGCAACAAATAGCTGAAAATCTACCTGTTGCTATAATCTACGCAGGGACATATGAGGGAGTTAAAGTGCTAAATCACTGAGTTAACCCCTGCCCCAAGGAAAGAGAATATATGATTTGTGAAGCTATGATAAGACCCAAATAATAGTAATGTTGGAGAATTTAAGAGAGTCTTCCAAACTAGAACTCATCTAATAAAATGTTACGTTGGTTCTCATAATTTCTAAAGAATATTATCCCCACCTACTATGAAGAAAACATCCAGAAATTTCACAAAATGCATACAAAAATTTAGGCTCCCTAAACATAAAATTTTATAGTAACAAAAGGGGAAAGAGAAGTAATAATATAAATTCAGTTGCTAAAGTGAGAATGCTGCATAATGAAGAAGGAAGCTCTGGGTCAGAATCCCAAGAAATTTCAACACAGCATTAAACTGGACAGAGAAAGACAGTTCTATAAAGTGGAATAACAAAGAATGTTCATAGGAAAGCCAAGGAAACATAACGTATGCCATGGATGTCAAGGAAAGAGCATGCTTCAGGAGGGGAGAGGTGAAGGATCAAATGACAGTCAAAAGCCTAGGACATAAGGACAGTAAGAATCCATCATCTTATTTAGTAATAATGAGATCAAAGGAGAGAAAGCTTGGAGAAAGTAAAGTAGGAGGTTGCAGGGAGGGAGTGAAAAGGAAGGGATTGGAGAGAGAATATGGGCTCTCAAGGGGAGTACTCGACAGCACCTAACAACAACAACAAGTGGAGTGAAGAGATATATAGGAGGCATATAGGATGACTTGATTGTTTACTTGTTCATTTGTTGTAATGTGGAAGACCTCTAAGCAAGTTTTAGCATTCATCCTTTAGAATCAGTACAAGTTGTTGTTAGGTGCTGTCAAGTCAAGTCTGACTCATCACGACCCTGTATAAAACAGAATGAAATGCTCCTTGACACTGTGCCATGACTGACACTGTATTCAGTGTTTTTGTGCTATTTGTGGGGTTTTAAATGGCAGTTTGTTTCAGGAGTGGGCTTTGAGGTTCTTCTCGTTAGGATGTAGCACCTGGTATTCCCCGGTGGTCTCCCATCCAAGGACTAACCAGGCTCACCCTCCTTAGCTTCTGAGATCAGGTGAGATCGAATGCCAGGGTGCTATGGCTGCAGACTCAGTACAGATTGAAGAGTATTTGTTTTAGAAAGGAACAGGAAAATGCAAAGTTGAGTCAGGTGTGTTGAAAGTAGTTTGGGGAACTATATTCTTCCCTTTTATAATTTCTGTTTTCTGTGTACCATGGAAGGCAAAGTCATTTCTCAACAGTGGGGAAAGATGACAAGGTCAAAAATCTGAGCAGAGTGCTGAAAAGAATGGAGGGGAGATGACCAGAGAAGCCTTATAGGAACTACTTAGCATGGATGAACACCCACTGAGCCTGGTCAGAATGAGATTGTGCTTCCAAATCTGCAAATCTCATGTTGACATAGAGCATGTACCAGTAAAAAAGAGGAGTTTTAGGTTGGGATTTTTTTTTTTGTCTTGTCACTTAAAATCCTTGGACAAAAGTGGCTACATGAAAACATTATAGAAATTTTCAGACACAGTAGCCCAGCAACAATTTTGAAAAATGTCTGTTGAAATACTCTCAATGTAAACTTTGAGTATGCCAGATTGAAGGAGAAAATGGTTCGTGCAAAATTATTTTAAGAAGATAAATGGGAGAAAGGGTGTCCTATATTTACAGAAAACAATCACAATCATTTCCCAGCACTCTCAGGGGATGTTAACAAATACTCTGTTTCTTTTTTGACCTTTTGTGCCCGCAACAGCCCTGTTTTGGTTTATGTGCTTCTAGCCATCTGCCTCCTATGTTCCTCTCATTACCACAGAAAGGGGCTAGAAATTGTTTCTTTTGAAAAAGAAACATTTATTCACATCTTCATGGTTATAAATTAAATTTTTGATGCAAACTTAATAGGATTTTACTATCCCCAAACATAATAGTTAAGTTTAACAAATGATCTTTTTATGGACTAGTGTGTTACCACCGAAGGCCACATAAAAGAAGGCACCCTAAGTAGATCTTGAGTAGTTAGTAGCTCATCTTAAACTATGTCTTGAGAGCATAAGCATGAGGTGTTTTCTCATCACCCTGTACTTGCATTATTCTATCACCTAAGCTTCTCTCAGATCCTTTTGCACTCTCCTATTTACCTTTTTCTTTGATCCTCTCCCCATCATCGGTGCCAAAGGCTAAGACATTGTGGCAGATGAGTTTGTAGCAGCCATGAAACATCTCTCCCTAAGGCCAAGTGGAGTGACATGGCATAAAAACAGAAGAGTAAGAAACCTTATGCTATTGATCTTTCTACTGTGCCATTTGCTAAGTGTCACATCTTATTTTGAGGCTGGGCTAAATATTTGGTGAGGACTTTGGTTTTTACTTAGAGGAAGAGATTCCATTGAGTAGAGGAGCAGTAAGACTGCTGGCAGAGATTAGCGTGGGGGGCAAGAGCATAAGGATGAATAGCAGTTAGGATCCAGAGAGGGCATGGTGGCTAGCTCAGTGTGGCATGGTGAAAGCAATAAATGCTCTAATCCCGATGTATTGACAACATGATTTGTTGGTGCATTCAATGGGGATATGACAGGAAATAAATAAATAACATTCAAGGATTAATGTAAAAGTTCAGGGCCTGAGAACCCAGAAGCAAGGAGCTACAATTAACGTAACAGAAAATACAGTGCGAGAAGCACTTTTGCAAGGAAGGTCAGGCGTTTGGTTTGTCCATGTTCTGCTGAGATTGCTATGAGATCATCAAATGGAAAAGTTGAGGTAGCAACTGGATAGATAAGTTTGAGGTTCAAGGAAGAGTTCCAAGCCTGGAATATAAATGTGAGAATCATGCAGAAATAAACAGCACTTAACACCAGAGAGCAGATGAGTTTACAGTAAACTGAGTGCAACTAGAGAGGAGGTCTGGGGACTGCACTGGGGCATCCCAGCATTTAAATGTGGACAGAGATGAAATAACAAAGGAGACTGAGAATGGGAAGTCAGAAAAGTAGGAAGACAGCAAGAAGTCTGGAAAGAAATGGAAGGTGAGAGAAGAAATTTGATACAGAGGAATGAAGAAGCTGCTACTAATTCACATGTCGCCAGTGGGTCACGAGTACAGTAAAGTAGGACTGACCAGTTGCTTCTTGTGTATGGAGGCCATTGGTGACTGGAAAAGGAGGAGTTTTAGTGGATATTGGGAGGGAAATTCTTGTTGGATTAACTATGAGAAAGAGTGAATAGAGAAGAATTAGAAGCAATGCATAGAGACAATTTCTATAAGAAGTCTCCATAAAGAAAAGAGAGCAATGGACTGTTAGTAGTTAAGAGGAGAACACAGAGTCAAGAGACCATCTTTTGAAAAGATGGGAGATTTTATAGTATTCTAATATAATCATGGGAATAACTAACAATGAGAAAACATAAATTCTATGATAACAGCTGAATTATCTATCTTTGGAAGACCACAGACTTTTTGGCAAAAAGATAATATGATTGTTGAAGTGTATGAATTGAGTCTATGAGGATCCTAATTTAATAATTACTTTAGAATGGTAGTTGTACTACATCAGATTTTTCCAAAAGCCACATTTCTAGGAATATAAAGGCCACTGTATATCTACAAGTTCTTTGAAGCCAGGTGCCATTGTGCACACCTGAAACTCAGAGACTCAGGAGGCTGAGGTAGGAGGATCATCAGTTCAAGGCCAGAGGCAGCATGCTCAACTTAGTGAGGTTAGTGAGACCCTGTCTCAAAATAAAAAATTTTTAAAGAGACTGGGTGTGCAGCTCAGTGGTAGAGCACTTGCCCAGCATGTGCAAGGCCATGGGTTCAACTTCCCAGTATTGAAAAAAAAAAGTTATTTGAATGTAGTTATTGTTGGTGTGATTGATGAAAAAACACCAGTAACACAAGGGGACATAAACTTCTTTTAGTCATGACAATAATTGTAATAATAATAAATAGCCAATACTTTCAAAGTACTTACCATGTACCAAGTACTGTTAAAGGGCTTTATAAATATTAACACATTTAATCATCATACAGGAATCCATGAAGATGGTTCCTAAGGTCCCCATTTTACTTGTAGTATTCCTAAAATACAGAGAATTTAAGTAACCAACTAGTTAGTATCTAGGAACCAAGCTCAGCAGTCTGGCTACCAGACAGACTAGAGTCTATTCTGAGGTTTGTAGAGATAGTTACATAAAGCAAAATCAAGTATCTAGCCTTCTGATGGAGGTAAGGACTTCACAGTTTGTGAAAAATCAAAGAGAATCTGAATATTGCTCCAACAGTTTGGTAATCTTAGCATCTATGTCTAATTAACTTCCTGGCAAAGAACATAAATATTTGTGGATGTACAATAGAGTTCAAGTTATCAGCATTGGCTTTGCCATAAATTTTTGTGAAAGGACTCCTGAAGATGATAAAGCACTATTTATAAAAGGATAATGGCTTATTTGACTTTCCAGATTGAAGAAAGCAAAGCCTCTTTCAGCAGTAACCAAAGGCCTTTTGGCTTTTTTATTTTTTTTTTATTTTTATTTTTTGCTCCCAACATAGATCTTAAGAGTTAAAATCCTTTCCAGAACATTATGTAGAGCACTTGCCTTGCCACATTTCGTCTGGGGGAAGAGGGAGGGAACTTGCAAATGGTTGTTTTTCATTATTCCTCCATTGACTCATGCAAAGAGTCTCCTTTAAAGAAAAAACAAAAACAAAACAAAACAAAATGACAACTGAAGCCAAGGAAAAGGAAGAAAACATTCTATATTAATAAGATCACCCCCATTCTGTCAGAATGCTAACCACTTAAATAATAAAATAAGCATAATTCCATTTCTGATTTGTTTTTTTTTCCCTCTTTTTACCTTGAACAAGTCATGAAGTTATGTTATTGGGAGGTAGAAACTGCCTCTTAAAAATACACGTGAATGTTTACTGGACTACATCAAGAGATTTGTTGAAATTGCTTTCAAAGTGAAGACAAAATAATCTAGGTTTATAAGAGTAAATGGAAGTAAATTTTTGAATGTATGGTAAAGGGGGCAACATTATGTCTCCCAAGCCATCACCCAATAGGCTAAGCATGGGGAAATTGTAAATTCAAACTTTGTTTTCAGAAAATAATGTTTAAATAAGCCATATGAATACCCTCAAGGCATAAATATCTTATCCTTTTTAAAAACATATCCCTGGGGATTTATATCTTGATTTCCTGATATAGTAATATGAATATGTGCTCTATATTTTTAAAAGTTTATGAAATTATTTCATCTTCATTACTACAAATACCTGAGATGTCTATTCACTTATTTATATGACAGTCATTTTTCTAGGGTGACTCTAAAAATTCACTTGTGGCTATTATTTGAGTAACATATTGAATAGTTCAGTAACACTTCATTCCTTTTAGTGTGTAAAAAATTTTCATACCAGATGAGATCACCCTTTCACCTATTTTCTATATGTGATAATCCCTAATGCCTTTTCCTTGTTTAGAATCTTAAAACAATTATATAATAAATTCCTCATCAGATGATGCAATAGGAGAGAATTTACAAGGCAGTGTGCAAAATGTGCTCAATAACCAATCAGACTGCACATTGCATAGACCACAGCATGCTTCCTTGCTAGAAGAATACTTACCAGAGAGGTAATGTAGATGATGTTCTCCCTTAGCCACTACCACATGAGACTTATCCAGTAAAGGATTAATAGTATTCAACCAAGATGGGCTCGATGTTGGGCAACATTTCAAAATGGAGATCTATCAGTAAATGATATAGTCTCCCAAGGGAACTAATGGGAGTATAATTGCTTTCCTCATTTAAAACTGAGCCAGACAAAGCTTTTCTGGAAAGAGCCATGATATTATGCCAGGGTGATGGACTACATGACTCATGAGGGCTCTTCCATCTCTAATTTTATGACATGAAAAATAAAGAAACACATTAAAATTAATGCATTTTAGCACATATCCATCTATCACCCCAAAATAATTCATAGCTGAAAGAAAGGGGCAAATAACAATTTCCAAAATCTATTACTAATCATAAGAAAGCACTATTCAGTGAAGTATTCTTTTAAGAGAAACCACCACCTAATTCATGGCACCTTTGATTAACACTCAGGAGCACTGCCAGATAGCAAAACTCACAGCTGGTACACCTTCCAAGATTCTATTGAATAACATAGCCACTATTCTTTTGGAAAAAAAGAAAAAGACTTTCAGCTTTTCACAATCTCTCTGTCACTACTGTCATTTCACTTTTTGTTATCATAGCAATATTTTACACAAAACAAAACTCAGATGCCATTGGCAATAAAATATGTTCAGCATTTCTCTAAGTGTGGTCTAGCAATCCCTAAGACTCCCAACACTTTTTCTGTGTGTCCATAAAGTCAAAATTATTTTCATAAAGATATGAAAATGTCATCTGCAGTTTTCACTGTCATTCTCTAAGGATAGAGAATGATGCACCCCCAATGATGCACCCACAATTATCAGAAAAGTGTATTCAACGCCTATTTGTATGAGGCCTGATTTTTTCATGTACTTAACCAAAACAACATGTTGTTGTTATTGTTAGGTGCTGTCAAGTCATGTCTGACTCATAGCAACTCTCATAGTGTTTTCAATGGCTGATTGTTTTGGGATTGCCTTGGGAGTGGATTGCCACATCCTCTCATTTTTGTAGTGCTGGAAATCGATCTTAGGACCTCAGAGACTGCAGAGGTGTGCTCTACCAACTGAGCTAAATCCCAGCCCCCCCCCAAAAAACATATAACAATAAATTGAACACAGAGGCAGATAGGAGAATCCATCTTTTTTTCTATTAAGCCAAACATTAAACAGATTTCCAAAACTTTAATGAAATGCCATTCTGCTTATTACTTTTTTGAAGAATGTAATTATTTTTCTTTAAAATATTTGTGTCATCACATAAATATTTATTTTTAATAAACTAATGGTTTATTTACATTTTAATTTACAATACATTGAACATCAATAGATATAATCTGCATGAATAAAAAAATCAATTTGTTAGCAATGTTTCAATTACTTTTATGAGTTTAAAGGAGTTCTAAAACCAAAAGTTTAAGAATCACTGATTTAGGAACTTAAAAAAACTCTAGATTGATTCTATGTCCCCCAGTAGACTCTGAGTTATTCCTCTGCTTCTCACTTTATGAACAAAATTTCTAGAACTTTTTTTATATTTGGTTGGTCTATTTCCTACCTCTCAAGTTTGATCTTAAATTTAATCAAACAAGAGTTTTATCTACCAAATCTACCCAAACTTCTCTTATATAGTAACCTCAATTATCTTTACCTTTCCTGTGTAGAGATCAATTCTCACTTGTACACTTGTAATTTTTTTTTTTCATTAGCACTGCTGGGACTGAACCCAGGGCCTTGAGCATATTTTGCAAGCACGTTACCACTGAGTTGCACACCCAGCCCCTTTTTATTTTTTTTTATTTTGAGACAGTGTCTTACTAAGTTACACAGGCTGACTCTGTCCTCCAATTTGCCATCCGCTGCCTTTGGCCCTGAGTCACTGGAATTACAGGCATGTGCCATCTGCTGGGCTCCTCATTCCTAGTTTTAATCACCCTCCCATTTCAGGATTAACCCTCCTCCTTTCACCACTCAGTGTTCAGTTCACCATACTCTCTTGCTTTTCCTCCGGCCTCAGAGGCCATTTTAGTTGATCGTACTGACTCTCTTCTTGATTATGGCTTAGTTTACATTCCTACAGGGCAAAGTAAAGTCTATGCTTTATCGCTGGGTTCCTCAGTTAAGACCATGATGTTGTAGTTAGGTGGTGTTAAGTCAGGTCTGACTTACAGTGACCCTATGTACAACAGAATGAAACACTCTCCAACACTGTGCCATGCCAGGCACTATGTCAGAAGTTCCCTGCTATTCATAGGGTTTTCAATGGCTGGTTGTCTCAGGATTGTTTCAGGAGTGGGCTTCCAGGTCCTGCTCCTATTTTTGTAGTGCTGAGAATTGAATCCAGGGCCTCAGAGCACTCAGAGCAGTACTCTACCAACTGAGCTAAACCCCAGCCCAAGCCCATAATATTAACCACTATCTACATGTAATAATTTTAAGCATTTGTTCCTCTAATTATGACATTTTCCTTGAGTTTAAAACTCTCACCTCTAACATCTTCAGGATGATGCCATTTAAAAGCTTAAAAAGCCTCACAATTCTAAGAGGCCCCAAACAGAACTCTGAATTTTAATTTCCATCCAACCATCTTCCCTTTCCCACCCCCATCATCAAATGGCACAATATATAGCTTTCTCTAATGCTTAGACCTCAAACCCAAAAGTTATCTTTATATCTTTTCTTTCTATTACACCTAATATTCAATCTATCAATAGGTCCTGTGTTCTCGGTCTTAAACACATATCTCAATCTATAATATCTTATCATTTCTGCATTACTACCCTGCTCTAGCCTGAAGCCATAGCCCTGTGGCATCTGATCCCATTAGATCTCAGAAGCTAAGCAGGATAGGGCCTGGTTAGTACTTAGATGGGAGACTGCCTAGAAATACCAGGTGCTGTAGGCTTGGGAGATGGACCCAGAAACCCACTCCCAAAAATCAATCTGCCATTGAAAACCCTATGAACAGCAGAGAAGCACTGACAATAGCGTTTCACCCGTTGTACGCAGGGTCGCTATGAGTCAGACACCAACTTGACGGCACCTAACAACAACAAACCTGCTGTAAGCCACCTGGTATCAGACTTAGACTACTTCAGTAGCCTCTTCACTCATTCTCTGTTTCCATTTTTGCCATCTTACTGTCTCAGCTTTATACCATATCCAGACTGTTGTTATTGTGCCATCAAGTTGGTATCCAAATCATAGCGACCCTATGTAAAACAGGTGAAACACTATTGTTAGTGCTTCTCTGCTATTCATAAGGTTTTCAATAACTGATGGGAGGGGGTTACCCAGTCCTTCTCTCAAACCTATAGCACGTGGTATTCCCAGGTGGTCTCCCATCCAAGTACTAACCAGGCCCAACACTGCTTAGCTTCAGAGATCTGACAGGATTGTAGGTCACTGTGGTAAGGCTGCAGGCCACATCCACATTAACCCACTCAAATTATGAGTCAGATACAGTCATGTAACATGTGGGCCTTTTGGTCAATGGTGGATCACATATTTGATGGTCATCCCATAAGGTTAAAATGGAGCTCAAAACTTCCTATTGCCTAGTGATGTCATGGGCTGGGGTTTAGCTCAGTTGGTAGAGTGCTGCTCTGTGCTCTCTAAGCGTCTGGCTTCTATCCTCAGCACCACAAAAAATGGGAGAAGGATGTGGCAATCTACTCCCAAAGCAATCTTGAAAGCAATCAGCTGTTGAAAACCTATGAATAGCAGAGAAGCACTGACATAGTACTAGACATGGCACAGTGTCAGGGAGGTTTTCATTCTATTGTACATAGGGTCACCATGAGTTGGACCCAATTTGATGACACATAACAACAAGTGATGTTGTAGCTATCATAACATCATAGCACAATGTACTCCTCATGTTTGTGGGGATGCTAGTATAAATAAATCTGTGCTACCACTCGTTTGTCATTAGGTACCTTGGAGTTGGTTCTGAATCATAGTGACCCTTACAGGGTTTTCAATGGCTGATTTTTCTGGGATTGCTTTGGGAGTGGATTGCCACATTCTTCTCCCATTTTTGCAGTGCTGAGGATCAAACCCAGGTCTTCAGAGAGTGTAGAGCAGCACTCTACCAACTGAGCTAAACCCTAGACCTACTGTACCACTAATAGTGTAAAACTATAGCACATACAATTATTCATAATATGTAATATTTGGTGAGATAATAATGACTACGTTCCTGGTTTACATATTGATTATACTAACTGTACTATATTTCCATAGTTCTTTTTAGAATGTACTCCTTCTACTTATTTTTATAAAGGTCAACTGGGTTCCTATAAAGGCATATTATACTAGCTGCAGCCCAATGCATCTCCTGTTTACTGTGCCTTAATTGTATCCAAAGGCCATGGAAAGTGATTGACCTGTACTATATACATTTGGGTAAATACACTGAAGGATCTTCACATCAACTAACACATTATTCAGAATATTCTTGTTGTTAAGCAAAGCATGACTATATCATCATCCCATTCTCCTGCTAAACCAGTGGACTCTTTGCCGTGAGAAGTGGGAAAAAGTGACCTGGCCACTCCTGTGTCCCCATCCTCATGAACAAACTCTCATTCACACTGAATCTTTTCTGGTTGCATTAGTCTATTTGATATCACTCAAGCATACCTGTTCCACTCACCTTCAGGACTGTTACACTTGCTATTCTCTGCCAATGCCCTGTCCCCATATCTTTATATAGCTTATTCTCCAAAATCATTCATGTTCCAACTTAATATCTCATCTCTTTGGAGAGTTTTTCTCTAATCATCATATTAAACTATATACTTGTTATTCTATCCTTTTATACAGCTTTATTTTCTTTATTGGGAGAAGGACCTAGAAGCACACTTCCAAAACAATTCTGAAACAATCAGCCATTGAAAATCCTATGAATAGCAGAGAAGCACTGACATAATGCCAGGCCTGGCACAGTGTCAGGGAGTGTTTTGTTTGTTGTGCATAGGGTTGCTATGAGTCAGATATGACACAACAGTACCAAACAACAACAATTTTCTTTACTATACTTGTCATTTTCTGAAAATATATGTTTATTTAGTTCCTTATGCACTATTACTCTGAATTCTAAAAGACCTGAAACTTATGCTACATCCCTTTTTTCTTTGAGCCAGGAACAGAGCCTAATCCTAGTGGACATGCAATATCTGACAATAGTAATGATGATGGTATTGATACCAATCTATTTCCATCAGAAGGGTCTATTTTCATCATGTCAAAACTCTATCTTACCCATTTTTGTACACTGCATTGAGAACAATGTCTGGGATATAGTACTTATTAAATAAAATTATTAAACTTGATGAATGAGAGAAATCATGTTCACAATTTAATTAGTGTTTAATGTTTATAAAATACTTTCAAATCCTCAACTCAACTGATAATCAAAATAATTCTAACCAATAGAGAAAATTGTTTACCTTGCTTTTTATTTAAAAATATTTGCCTCCTTTCACTTAGGGCTGGGATTTAGCTCAGTTGCCACTCTGCAGTCTCTGAGGTCATCAGTTGGATTCCCAGCACCACAAAAATGGGAGAAGGACCTGGCAATCCACTCCTGAGGCAATCCTAAAACAATCAGCCATTGAAAAACCTTATAAGGGGTCGCTATGAGTCAGACATGACTCGACAGCACCTAACAACATGTCACTTAAGTAGTTAAGGTAAGAAAAGATATCCTGGAAAACTACTTTTTCTAACACTAAATCTCATGATACTTTCTTCAGAAATAATGTAATAAATTAGCAGATGAACTGTATAAGAAAAATAAACAAAGGTAACTCTAAATATGTTTTTCCAGTAATTATCTCATATTATGGAATGATGATAATTGTTACAACAATTTACTATACCCCTAGGATTGCTGAATAATAACAAAGAAAAGTGCCCAAACCAAGAAACTAAAACATATTTTGAACTTTGCCAAGTTTATAGTAATAACTTGAAGGGCTCAAATAGGCTAATTGAAAAAATATGTTAATTATTTCCTATGAGATGTGGATTGCTCAAAATCTAGCTAAGCCATGAAGGGCATCATACAATTTGTTCCAAGAGTTGCAAGACATTTTTTAAGTTTTTATTTGTGCTTGGTAAGGAGTGGGAGGGTGATGATGATAAACAAATTCTCTGATCTCATCCCTTCCCATTAAGGTTTTGAACTTAAGTCTCTGCATAACCTCCTGAGATAGAAGCTTTTCCAGCCGAGACACAGAACATTTCTTGTCTATTTTCTGATTACCTAATATAGTTTATGTTCAGAATCTGAAAAATCTATTTAGTTTTCCTTATAAAATATATCCCTTATGGACAGCTTTGGCAGTGAAGGAAAAAATGGCATTTTCTCTCTTAGTGTGTGGGACATAGAACATTCCATGTATCAACAAAAGAACAAACAGAAGAAGTAAAAGAGGCAGCAGGAGCTTTGTCACAACTGGACACTCAGGAGAATGTGACCTGAGATGGAGCCAGAGAGACAGTGTTACCATGCTCAGTATGTTGCTATGATTTTTTTTTTTTTAAGAGGAAGAAGTTCCCGAAAACCCAGACTTCATTCCAGTGCATTCACTTTTTGGGAAATGTAAATAAGATTAGATCTCTTAGGGCTGGCCTCATGCAGAGTGGACAGACTTCTGGCTTGAGTTTTCCTGCAGTATTTTTTCTTTGAGCCAGGAAGCCCTAAAGCATTTGATGCACTTAAAATAAGTCAACAAGTAAATAATTTGAATTCATTTGCCTGTTATTCAGATTCTTCAATAGGAAGTCTATGGCTTTTAAAAGCATTAGTGTTTATATTTAAGTCTTTTGTGGTATGCATCTCCATAGCCACAGAAATAGGATTTAAGAAGATGAGGGAGCTCATATGCTTTCCTTGATGTCCTAAGAGTGGCAACAAAAAGAAACAGAAACAGAATATTCCTCTGCACAGTGTGGGATAAATTACATTTTTTATGTAACATTTATATAAATTTTAATTTGGAAATTACCCACAAAGCTAACTTCCTTCATTAAGTTTCCAGAATATATTTATAATTAGTAAGATTTTGCTGCACAGTACCAAAGAGAATCAGGCAAACAGGAATCTCTGACTTCAAAGTCATCCCTTTCCCTAATCCTCAACTTCACCCAAAAGCAGGTTTCTTTTTAACCTCTGAAATTTCATGCAAGCCTGGAGTCTGGCTCTGACTACAAGGCAGGAAATAGCCCATATGCAGCATCCAGAGAAGGTTACAAAGCAAAAACAAACAAAAAGAAGCATGAAAGATTTTTTTAATCTGATCTTTTACAAAGTTTATTTGGTAGAAGGGTTGGACTATGTTTTTGTTTGCTTTACTTTAAAATTGCCTATTCCCAAATGGGTAGTGAGCATTGAGTTGAGGTGAGGACAAGTTGGCTGTCAGCCTGGAGGCTCTTCCTCATTATATTCAATGGGAATTATAGAAGGACTTGGAATTCTTCAGATCTTTTGCTTAGAGACCATGGAAGGAGCTGAGGCACACACCATTTAGCTGATGGTTACTAATTAAATGCTTGCCCAGTGACCTCAACTGGCCAGACTATTTTACAGGGGAGGAAACAACCCCATGAGATAACCAGGAGCCAGGAGGGAGCAGTGTCTGGAAAAGCCTGCTGGAAACTGGAGATGCTGGTATGGAGCATGTTTCTCTCTCAAGGAAAGGAGGTTAGCCAAGCTGGAAACCCGGGTCAAAGAAGGCATCCTTTAGCTGTAAGTCCACTCACCCATAGCAAAGAGGCAGAATCTGAGAGGGAAAAAAGATAAAATAGTCCTCCTAAAATTAATGAATCACAGTTAAGTAAAGGCAGTCAAACCATTGAAAAACTTTAAAGCTCAGTTAACAAAATTTTCAAAGTAGTGAGTTTGATTTCATATTTCTTCAGATTGAAACATGCATAAATGGCAGTTCTATTTACTACTCTAATTGACAGATAAAAGTGTGTGCATTTCTCATGTACAACATGTTTTGAAATATATATACTACATATAGTATATATTGGGGCTAGCATTTAGCTCAGTTGGTAGAGTGCTGCTCCACACTCTCTGAAGACCTGGGTTTGATCCTCAGCACTGCAAAAACTGGAGAAGGATGTAGCAATTCACTCCTGAAGCAATCCCGAAAAAAATCAGCCACTGAAAACCCTATGGGGGCAGTATACGAGTTGCACCCAACTCAACGGCACCTAAAAACAACAATAGTATATGTACCAAATGTGTTTTGTTAGGTGCCATCCAGTTGGTATCTGACTCATAGCAACCCTACTTACAACAGGCAAAAGACTATTGTCAGTGCTTCTCTGCTATTCATAGGGTTTTCAATGGCGGATTGATTTTTGAGAGTGGGTTGCTGAGTCTTTCTCCCAAGCCTATAGCACCTGGTGTTCCCAGGTGGTCTCCCATCCAAGTGCTAACCAGGCCAATGCTGCTTAGCTTCTGAGATCTGATGGGATCACATGCCACAGTGGTACAGCTGCAGGCATACACTATATATATGTTGCCCTGAAGTTGGTGTTCTACTCATAAGGATCCTATGTACAATAGAGGAAACATTATTGTCAGTGCTTCTCTACTATTCATACGGTTTTCAGTGGCTGATTGTTTTATGGGAGTGGGTTGTTGAGTCCTTCTCATACACACACACACACACACACACACACACACACACATACACAGTGCTAATTAAATCTACTTAATTAAAAAATGCTTAATTATCAGTTCTAATTCTTCCATAATTAAGAAGCTTACCAAGCTTACGCAGTTTGGCTGGGTCAGTTGTTATTCACACTGGGGTAGTTATGAATAGCATCCTCTTTTATGCACAAAAGAGCCAAAGTTTGGATGATAAATTATATGGTTACCTTGTCCATGACTTGCAGTATGTCAAGTCATTTCTAGTGATATATTGTAATGTGATAATTAGAGAGTCATTGGCAAGCCTAATAAGTCTATTTGTATAAAAAACTTCTTAAAGGGCTAATCAAACATTGCTTCCACAATAAGCTGTACTGGAATATGAGCCCAAAACAAATGGCCTCTGTCATGAGGCAGCCACAAAAAGTTAGTAAATTATCTTAAATTGCATAAATGGAAGTCTAATGTTCAAAACCAAGGAAGACACTATTACATTTTCTGTGTTTTAGATTATACCCCCAAGAGTAGTATTTCTTTTTAAGTATACCTTGTGAGAAGCATTGATAAATTACAACAACTTCAGAGAACAACTACCAGGATAGAATCATTTTAGGAAACTGTTATGCAAGTTATGCATTGCTGAAAGAATTAACCAAAGTTACCCAAAAGTGAAAAAGGCTCTGAAGTCCTGCTAAATGTCTTCAAATATTGAAAGACTTATCATCTGAATCAGAAAGTTGACTTATTCTGTAGTTCTCCCAATAAATATAATAAATTGAACTTGTTATTAGGTGGCATTGAGTTGGGTCCAACTCGTAGTGACCCTATGTATGACAGAATGAAACACTCCCCGATTCTGTACCAGGTGCACAATCTTACTTATATTTAAGTCCATTGTTGCAGACATTGTGTCAATGCATTTAGTTGAGGGTTTTCCTTTTTCATTATTGACTTGCCACTCTCTCAAATAAGATGTCCTTTTCCTGGGATTAGTCCCTCCTGACTATATGTCCTTAAGTAGTAACAAACACCTGTTTACTATGTAAGAAAACTTTCTAACTAATAAAAATTTCCAAAAATGGAATGAGATCTTTTGGAGCTAATAAACATTAATAGAAATGTTCAAGTGGAAGCTAGGTGGTATCTTAATAGGGAAATAGGAAAAATTAATACATTGTGTAGAAGCTAAGCATAAAGAATCCTAAAACTCCTTTCAAACTCTGTATAATGTCATTCTAATGAAATAGTGTGCAGGTAATTCAGGAAAATCCTCCACCATGGCATTAGTCATCATCACCATATCTGTATTCTAAAGGGTCTTTGGATTGTTTATTTATACTATCATTTCTTCGCAATATATAAAATAATATTATGTATTATTCTTTCTCAATCTCACTTATCTGTACAAGATTGTCTGCTTCTTGGGAACTCTTTAGAAATATAAATTCCTGAGCTGACCCTACCCCAATTATAATTCACAGAAATCTCTGGAGGTGGTTTCCAGCAAACTATAGAAGTTACAAATTCCAGAATGTTCTACAGTCTGCATCTGTCTCTCCACCAGCATGTAGTACTCACTGGGAACCTGGAGATATTTTAAAGTCACTTTTATCCTTGAAAAGTAGACACGGATAACTTTGTCTCAAGTCTTTGTTTTGAGATTGTATAGGATCCTTTAGAATGTATGTGATAAAAACCTAACTGAAAAAGGAAAATTATTGGCTAAAATAACTCAAAAATTGAAAAGGCAGAACTGGATTTAAACAGATTCTGGGAGCTTACAGTCATTAGGGTCTTGTTTCTTCTTCCTCTTTCCCAGTTGGCTTCACTCTGCTTGACTTCTCTATCTGGGTCTCTTCATATAGCAACAAGATGAGAGTGGCCCCTACCATTCTTACAGCTCAAATTCACTGAGAAGCGGTGAACATTTTTTATTAAGAGTCCAGTGAAGTCCTGGGCAAGATTCTGGTTGACTTGACTTCCACCTCTGGACAGAGGGCTGAGAGTACCTGTCCCATTCTGGTTGTAAGGACAAGCAGAATTATTAAGGAAGGGTGACTGTACCACCACATTCCCACTACAAAGGGTAAGAGACAGAGCTGAAAGAAAGAAGGAAGGCAAATAATTTTCTAATTTATTCTCCAACAAGATGAACTTTTTCATAATAACACTTAATTATAACTGATATCAGCTATGGGGTAAAGCTGTAAATTTATAATCTCTACCAGAAACTATCACAAGGTATTAAGAAAATCTACACTGTGAACACAATCCAGTTGGTTTCTATAGATTTGTATTATAAAAAATGTGACACTATATTGTGTATAACTCTTCACTAGTTCATGCTGCCTATTACCCTGCCTCAGAAAGTTTCTGATAACAGTGTCTCTTCATCTTGCACTATTCTGGGCTCTCCTCCAAGTGGCTCATTAGTATGGGTGAGTTGCTAATCTAGATTAAAATATTTCTTCCATAAAAGACAACGATGAAGTCTATACACAGTACAGATATCAAGGTATGAATCACACATAATTGAAGTGAAAAGGACCCTAAGGTTTGGGATTTAATTCTCTGGTCTAAAGGCAACAGGAGGTGAATATGTAATTCTTTATTATAAAATCCTCAAAACTGAGGTCATACTTAATTCAAATGAAATTATCACATCTTAGAAGTTCAGTCGATTTTATTTAATTCACTTTCTTGATTTTCATATAACTGATTAATTCCCTTTTCAATTGCATTCCTGGTTCTCTCATGCCTGTCACCTTTTTTATAAATTCCTTTGATTGGTTCATTAAGTTAACAGCTAGTTTTTGCCCTGAACATCCAGCTCTTAGGAGTACCCTGGTTAGCTTCTCCCTCAATAACTTAATTGGAGACAAGGGAATTCTGAGCTACTCTCATTTCAAGGACCTTTAAAAACCGCAAAGAAAAGAGATTTAAATAGGCTTAACTACCTGTTATCAAAGAGAAGTTATACCTCTGTCCTCCATAGGAGAAATATCACATGTTTTGACTTTCATACATCCACTCCAAAACAGAGTGGTTTGCCACTGCAAACTACATCACAGAAAGACATCTTTATTTTACAGGGGAAGAATGAAATGAAGAGAGAAAGAGGGAGGGAAGGAAATTTTCAAAGTGAAGTAATGAATATCTTCAAGACAAATGGGATTTTTGGCAATATGATTATCATCAGCAGAAATAATTGGCTGGAGAATTTATACTGCTATATGTTATATAATCAGAAAGTCTTCCATTACATTTTCATGGAATACCTTAAACCATAATCACCTAAATAGAAAGCAATAATTTATCTCACCATATAACTTAACAAATGCTGTGCAGCCTTTAGTATTCCTTAATGTATTTGCCATACAATTACTTTTGCTAGATAATTGGTCTTGTTGCAAAATCCTGGAGCTGCCAGGGGAAATGGTTTCCTGTGTATGTGGGAAGTTAATAGTAATATATTTTCCCTACTGCCACCTGCAGTTCCCAAGGGATCAGGCTTTCAAAGAGAATTCTTTTATGCAGGTGGTGAAAATTTTTTTCTTCAATTTATTTGGAAAAGGTTGAAGTCAAGGAGAAGGACTTTGTTTTTCATCGATCCATTTCCTGTATTTAATTATTTGACACAGTTGACTCATGGCTGTGTAATTATCTCTTGGAGTGTTTAACGTTAATGTAAAATGGTACTGTATTTCCAAGCCAAATGGAATTTTTATGAGGCCATACAATCCTTCTTGGCTTTACTTTTTGTTTAATGGTCATGCTGTAGCAAACAGCAATGTGTAATATGAACAGTTAAACTATTCTCTTAATTATTGCATCTGGTTTACCATATCCTGCCCATCTAGTATGTTTTAATTGAAGGGCAGAAAAGATCTCTGGTTGATCATTGATGGTTTTAAATCGGCATATAATGATAATACTGAGTTCTGGAGGGAGTTCTTCCTAAATCTCAGCATATGTCTTTATGTTAAACAATTAAACCACATCTGGAAAGAGAAAGCAGATTAGTACATCACTCAGTGGACTCTATGAGAAAACTGAGTGGGCTGAATACTTGTCATGAAAAAAGAGAGAGGGAGGGAAAGGAGGGACACAGAGAGAGAGAGAGAACAGAGAGACAGAGGGAGACAGAAACAGAGACAGACAGAATCTTGATCTAAAGAATTTGCAGATATTTTTAAGAAAAGGAACAGATGTTTGAATGAAAATTTCCACAATGAAATAAATAACTTTATATTGGCAAGGGCATTTAAGCAATAATGAGGAGATTTCATGCATTTTATGCAAAGGCATGGGGGGAATTAACAGAAGAATATAAAGATCTTCTTTCAAGAAAGTGTATTATTATTAGGATTTGCCAACTTCCACACATGAGGTAGCTAAACAAATACCTACTTAGTATTTAGAAGAGAATCTGTATTATGTGTAGAAAGGATTAATATGCTCTTCACATAGTGTGATGCAAATCAAACTAAATTTTACAGTTGGATACATATTTTCAGGTGAGAGTTAAGGGAACTTTCTTTGACATAATGGTCGTTCAGCCTGCCATCTCCCCCTTGGTAGACCACTCTCAACTTTTGTTTCTCTTTACCTTCAGTCTCTCACCTTGAATCATTCTAGCACACTCCACAGAGATGCCAAAAGTCCTCTCAACATCACTTCAATGCTGAAAACTCATCATTGACTTCTCACTTTTTGCTTTCCAGAAAAAAATAATCTAAATTAATGTATCCGACAGTCAAATTTTCCACAAAGTGTTTCTACACTACTTTCTCATGCTTCTTTCCCTACTGTTCTCTTAAGAATCCTCCACTCTAACCTAACTTGTTGTTGTTGTTGTTAGGTGCCATGGAGTCAGTATCCGACTCATAGCGACCCTCATAGTGTTTTCAATGGCAGACTGTTTCGGGATTGCCTTGGGAGTGGATTGCCAGGTCCTTCTCCCCTTTTTGCGTTGCTGAGAATTGAACTCGGGACCTCAGAGACTGCAGCGCAGCACTCTACCCACTGAGCTAAATCCCAGCCCTAACTGGGTTAGTCATATTAGCCAAACACCTTTTTACTTGCTTATTTTTGTGACATCTTCCTTCTCTAGAAGTCTTCTCTCTTCTCTTCACTGAAATCTCTTTTGTTTTGAGACCCAGTTTTCTAGCCAAAAATTTTCTACCCATTCCAGTATCAAGTGACCGGCTCCCTTTTCTTGGCACCCCCAGCACACCCACATTTTACCACTCATTTAGCATTCTATTTTTGTTTCTTTCTTTCTTCTTGGTTTCATGGGTGGATAGCTTAAGTACTCATATTGACTGTAAACTACATGCAACCCCTGAATCATTTTTGCCTAATAAGTGGGTATCCATATGCTCACACAACTACTCCATATTTTTTAACATAACATGTGTACCTTTAAAAGTAATTGACAATTTCAAAAGGTTGCATTTACTCTCAAAATTAAAGCCCACTTCCAAGATAAACAATAAATTGGAGCTGTAGATTCTAGTAATTTGGTAGGGCTGCCATAACAAAATACCACAGATTGAGAGGCTTAAACAACAGAAATTTATTTTACTTTCTCACTGGTATGGAAGCTCCAAGTTCACAATCAAGATTTCTGAAGGTTTGGTTTCTCCTAAGACCTGTCTCATTGGCTGGCAGGTAGCCATCTCTTCACTATCTTTTCACACAATCTTTCCTCTTTGTACATACTGCCCTAGTGTTTCTCTGTGCATCCTAATATTATAAGGACTCCAGTCAGATTTGGATTAAAGGATACCTTAATGATCTCATTTTAGCTTAATTAGCTCTTTAAACACCCTATGCCCACATACAGTTACATTCTGAGGTGCTCTGGGTTAGGGCTTCAATTGAGTGTGAGGAGAAATGCGATTTAATGGTTATGGTATCAATGGAGGGAAGGGGGACAATTCAGTCTCTGATATAAACTATACAATAGTATTATTTGTTTGTTCTATTGTTCCTTTTACCAGCATTTCCACATATTTATACTTGTTTAAAATTACAGAAGGACAAAATTTAAAAATCAAACCCTTTAGACTTTGAATGCTAAATGCAAAACTTTAGGATTTTCATTCTCTCTCTCCTTTTCTCTTCATTAGATTTATTTCTGTGCTTGCTGATACAATCATTGCTTTTTTGTTGTTGATTTGCCTTCAGTTTTCCAGTATCAATTCTCATTTGCAGAAAATTAGAAATGCAAGTTATAAATTAGAATGTAAATAATTAGATGTGCCAGTGAAGATTCTTCAGTTGTAACCAAAAACAATCCAAACTAAATGTATTTAAAAATAAGGAGATTTTTAAAATTTATTAACATTCCTAAAATTCATTTTAACCTAAAAATAAAAATGTTTTTGCAACATTAGTTTTGGATCAATCCAGAAGTTCAAGTGATGGCACCAGGACCTAATTTCTATATTTATTTTTCACAGCTTTGTTTCCTTTGAGTTGGCTGCATTCTCTGTCACCATTTATCTCATAGTGTAAGAAAGAGTAGAGTGCTGTTCTGCACTCTCTGAGGACCCAGGTTCCATCCCCAGCACCACAAAAATACTGGAAAAGGACATGGAAATCCACTCCTGAAGCAATCCCAAAGCAATCAGCCAGTGAAGACCTTCTGAGCTTCACTATGAGTTGGACTTGACTCTACAGCACCTAACAACAACAACAACAATGGTACTTTGGCAGGGCTGGGATTTAGCTCAATTGGTAGAGTTCTTGTTCTATGCATTGTGAGGCCCTGGATTAGATCCTTCTTGTTGTTGTTGTTGTTAGGTGCTGTCGAGTCGGTATCCAACTCATAGCGACCCTCTGTACAACAGGGGAAACACTATTGTCAGTGCTTCTCTGCTGTTCATAGGGTTTTCAATGGCAGATTGATTTTTGGGGGGAGGGGGTTGCCAGGTCCTTCTCCCTAGGATTAGATCCTTAGCACTGCAAAAATGGGGAAAAGTCCTAGCAGCCACTCCAGAAATAATAATACCTAAACAATTGGCCATTGAAAACTCTGTGAATAGCAGAGTCACTATGAGTCAGACCAGACTCAAGGGCACTTAACAACCCCAACAACAGTACTTTAGCATATGTTGTCCCAAGTTCAATTCTAGCAAAAATAGAAGTCAGTATTGTTCCTTCATAGCAATTCCCTAAGTCTCAAGATTTTATTCTTATTAGAACAACTTGGGATCTGTACCCACCCCTAAACCAATCCCTATTGTAAAGGAGACACAGAGTTGTACATGTGGTGGGTATGGAGCTCCCCTTGGTGCGCAAAAGATTTATAGATGAAAAAGGAATGATTCTCCAAAAGGAAATTGAAGTTTTATTAACAAAAGAAGGAGAAATAACGACTTGTCAATCAAAAATTAGCAACATATAAGCTCAAATCTACTACCTCGTTTTATAGAGGAGGTAAGATAGTAGCAGAAGAGCTAAGACTCATTAAACAAGAAGGCAAAGAACAATTTAAACAAAGGTTTTTCTTGCATCTCTGAAATTTTGCCACATAGAAGTCACCCTGTTTGATTGCCTGTGGTTTGCCCAACTTATAAGAACAAATTACTCAACTTTCTGGTGCCCCAGTTTTTGGAATGCCTTTCTGAAAGCCAGAGTCAGGACTAGGACTGGAATTCAAGTTATTGAGGATGTCTAATAAAAGAAAAAAGCAATTTGAAAATAGAAAGCCACATTCAAACTCTTATTAATAATTGTGTCTCTGCTGAACACATGTAGGGAGAGATAATTAGATTCACATAAAGAGTGATCTCTAATTGGATCCAGATGTGAAGGAGTCGACAGACATCCACTAAAGGGAAACTGTACAAAATAACGAAGAAACAAATGGAATTGCAATGCGGAAGTTTATGAAGAATGATGGGCTGAATGACTATAAAGCCTTTCAGACAGCTTTTAGTCACACACTTGAAGAAATTTATTGTTGCAGTAAGCATTATTACAAAGCAGCATTGTCAAAAACGAATGGTGTTCCCTGAAGAAAGAATACAACATGGGACATGGAGTCCTCAGGAAGGGTATTTTAAAGATTTTATCTATTCTGAAGATGACGCTCTTTTTATTCATCAGCTGTGTTTAATATTAATTTCATGACATAAAATACTAAGCTTCATCATTTTTTGATCTCCAGTTTATGCCTGTGCTAAATGGGGAAATTCTATAAACACTGCTAAAAGCCTACCTTGTCTCCATTTAATAATGAAGATCGAACTAGATGTTTGTCCAACATGGGTCCAAAGGAGGATGTTCAGTTAATATGTAATCATAACCACGTTTTAGAAAGAGACAACAGTCATGATAAAAAATATTCACATATGGCCTCAGAGTCAATAAATGCAAACAAAGACAGAATTCTGGCAAGATGGCTGACTAGACACATCAGACATGGTTCTCTCCCACAAAGAAGGATCAAAACAAAGGACAAACAATTGCTACTCAGAATATTTGGGAAAGATGCTAAAGGGCAGTGATTGTGAAACATAAAAGCAATGGAGGATGAAGACTCTGCCTTATAAAGAAAGGAATAAATTACCTTATATCAGCCACCCTGTTGCCCCAATTGAGATCAGTCTGAAATTGGGAGAGTCTTCTCACTACAAGAAAAAGGTGAACAGGAGGCCTTCGCAGCTTCCATTGTCAACACAAAAAGTTTTTGTTGCTAAGGAATATTGAGTCCTTGGAGGCCTTGTAGAAAATTTTGGAAGCTGCTGGGGAGTGCGTACTACTGTGTTGCTCAAGAGAGGGAGTTCAATTCACATTGTGCCCTCCTCCACCAAGAGTGATGATACATAGTACTATTTTGAGATCAAACTCATCTGAAGCCCATAAATATTAATGCATCACTGCCTTCATCGTCATGCACTATACCTAGCCCACCCAGGCCCACTGGGACAGCTCTCCTGCCACATGACCCATGGAAACTGACAGACACTCCATATCCACAGCCATAAGCAAGAAAACCAGAACCTACTAGAAAAACCACCATTGCAAGTATTGCCAAAATTAATTGGTAGAGAAAATCTGTCTACAAAATATGCAAATATAAATTTGGGCACACAAAAATTATAAAAAAGCTAGACAATATGACACCTCCAAGGGAATATAATAGTCCTCTAGCAACAGTTGCCAAAGAAAAGAAAAGTGATGAAATACCTAGAAATAATTCAAAATAATGATTCTAAAAACACATTGATATATAAGAGTACATAGGCATATAATTCAATGAAACTTGTAAAACAATTCATGATCTAAATGAGAAATTCAGCAAAAATTTAGAGGTCATAAAAAGAACCAAGCAGAAACCTTTGAATTGAGAGTATCAACAACAGGCTAGATCAATCAGGAAGAAAAGGGGAATTTCTGAACTCAAAGATAGACCTTTTGAAATAATCCAATCAAACAAAAGAAAACAAAAACTGAAAAAAGAAGCAAATAAATATTTGCATTATGGGGGTTGCAGAAGGGAAAAGGAATTGCATACCTACTTAATGAACTAATACTTGAGAATTTCCCAACTCTTAGGGAAAATACCTATGAATCTCTAAGTACATCCAAATATATCTAACCAGAAAACTATTCCTTGAGGCATGGTTTAGCCAAACTGTCTAAAGTCAAAGACAAAAAGTATGTCTAAAATGAGCAAGATAGAAATGGTCATACATAACCCCCACTGACTAACAGCATATTTCTTTTTTCAATAGAAAGCTTATGCAGTAGAAGAGAGTGATGACATTCTCAAAGGCCTGAACAAAAGAGAAAAAATTCTACCAACTCTGAATACTATACTCAGCAAAGCTATACCTCATAAATGAAAGATAAAGTCTTTTGACGAGAAATAAAACCGAGAGAACTCAACAACATCAGACTGGTATTATAACAAATGCTTAAGAAAGTCCAACATGTGTAAGCAAAAGGAAGACAACTACCATCATGAAAAGACATAAAAATATAAAAACCCACTTGTACAGTTGATGTTGTTGTTGTTAGGTGCCCTTAAGTCATGTCCAACTCAGAGACCCTTATAGGGTTTTCAATAGCTGATTATTTCAGGATTGCCTTAGGAGTGGGTTGCCAAGCCCTTCTCCTGTTTTTGCAGTTCTGAGAATCAAATCCAGGTTCTACAGTAAGTACAGTAAGTATGTAAAAAAGTCAAACTTTCTTAATATGGAAAATGACAAAAACAAAGAGATAAACAGCAGCAGATGAAAAAAGGAAATAAAGTATATACATGGAAAATTGAAAATAAAAATAAAAATAACAAGAGTAAGTCCTTATGTAGCAGCAATTATCTTGTATATAAATGGATTAAATTCCTCCAAAAAATGGACTAGGTGAATGGAATAACAACAAAACAAACAACGCCCCCCCTCCAATCCAGTGGTATACTGCCTAGAAGAAACTCAATTCCTCAGTAAAGGCACACACAGACTGAAAGTGAAATGACAGAAAAAGGTATGCCATGCAAATGGAATCCAAGTGTGAATAAGAGTATCCATACTAATATCAGATAAAATAATCTTTAGGTCAAAAACTATTTAAAAATACAAAGATCACTATACAATAATTAAGGAATCAATTCAATAACAGGGTATAACAATTATAAATATATATGTGAATATAAACATATATGCCAAAGCACCCAATTATATAATACAAACATTAATAGATCTAAAGTGAGAGATAGATGCCAACAAAATGTACTTGAAGATTTTGAAATCTCATACTTACCAAAGAACAGATCACGAAGACTAGAAGTCAATGAAGTAGCATCAGAATTAAATTATGCAATAAACCAATGGACCTAATAGGCATTTACAGAATATTTCATCTAGCAGCTACACGATGTATTCTTCTCATCTACACATACATTACCCAAGAGAGGAAATATGTTAGACCACAAAGCAAATCTCAACAAATTCAAAAATATCAAAAGCATAGAATATATGTTCTTTGATCACATGCACTAAAACTAGAAATAGACAAGAGGAAATTAGAAATTGTAAAAGTTATGGAAATTAAGTAATATGTTATTTAATTACCAATATATCAATGAATAAATCAAAAGAGAAATTAAAAACTTTCTAGACACAAGTGGGGCTGGGATTTGGCTCAGTGGGTAGAGCGCTGCGCTGCAGTCTCTGAGGTCCCGAGTTCAATTCCCAGCACCGCAAAAATGGGAGAAGGACCTGGCAATCCACTCCCAAGGCAATCCCGAAATGGTCAGCCATTGAAAACCCTATGAGGGTCACTATGAGTCGGATACCGACTCAACGGCACCTAACAAGTGGGCTCTGATGGCTTCTTCCAATTCTTAGGGCTGGGATTTAGCTCAGTGGGTAGAGCGCTGCGCTGCAGTCTCTGAGGCCCCAAGTTCAATTCCCAGCACCACAAAAATGGGAGCAGGGCCTGGCAATCCACTCCCAAGGCAATCCCGAAGCACTCAGCCATTGAAAACCCTATGAGGGTCGCTATGAGTCGGATACCGACTCGACGGCACCTAACAACAACAACTAACAAGAAACAAGTGAAAAAAGAAGCACATGCCAAAATCTATGAGATAGAGTAAGCATAGTACTAAGAGGGAAGTTTGTATTGACAAATGCCTATATCAAAAAATAAGGAACTAGAAAGGCATGTACACACTGAACTCAAAATTAGTAGAAGGAACAAATTGCAAAGATCAGAGAAGAAATAAAAGAAATAGATACATAAAAATAATAAAAACATCAACAAAGCTAAGAATTGGTTTTTCAAACAAATAAAATTAACCACCCTGTAGCTATACTAAACAAACATAAAAACATTAAAAGAGAGAAAAAATAAATAAATAAAATCAGAGATAGAAAAGGAGGTATTACAACTTTTATCACAGAAATACAAAGGATTATTAGGGACTATTTGAGTAACTATACAGTAAAATAGCTGGAAAAGCTAGAATAACTAGATAAATTTCTAGATACATATGAACTACTAAAATTGGATGGTGAATACATAGAAAATATAAATAGAAAAATAATCGGTGATAGGATTGACTCCATAATAAAAACTCCGCCAAAAAAGAAAAACTCAGTCTCCCTCAAAGTATCAGGGCATGTAAAAAATGTAGCCAGGTTCTTGGCTAGCACATAATAAGAATGGTCTCTAGTCTAATTCCCAACAGAGTCCTTATTCACATCTGAAACCTCATGAGACTGGCCTTCACTGCCCTCATTGCTATTAGCATTCTGGTCTTCAGAGCACCCATAAGAACTGCCCATTAATTTGTGCTTATACCATTCTAGGCTTTCACTAACCCATTTCTCCAAACTGTTCCAAATTGTTGCTGAAAACTAGTTCCAAAGCTTAAGAACCACATGTTTAGGTTTAGTCACAGAAATGACCCCACTTCTCTAGTATCAATTTTCTGTATGAGTCAGACTTTGCAGAACTGTGACAAAATATCTGACATAAACAATTATAGGGAGAAAAGATATATTTTGCTCATGCATTCAGAGGGTTCAGTACATAGTAACTTTGCCCAATGTGCTTGGGCAGAACATCATAGCAATGTGTGTGTATGGTAGAGGAATTTCTTTACCTCATGGTTGACAGGAAGTACAGGGCAAGGAAGAGACTGGGGACCAGGTGTAACTTTCAAAGTCATGCCCCCAGTGGCCTACTTCCTCCAATTAGGCCTCACCTCCTAAAGTTTCCAGAACTTTCCCAAATAGTGCCACCAGGTGGGGACCAAGTAGTCAACACATGAGCCTGTAGGGGACACTTAACATCCAAAACAAAGCTACATTTCTCAAAAGAAAATATATAAATGGCCAATAAGGATAGGAAAAAATGTTCAACATCACCAATTATCAGGAAAATGCAAATCAAAAGTACAATGAGACATTATTCATCCCAGTTAGAATGGCTATTATCAAAAAGACAAAAAATAACAAATGTTTATGAAGATGTGGAGGAAAGGGGAACTCCAGCCATAAAAGAATGAAAACATGTCTTCTGCAGCAAAATGGATGTAAATGAAGGATATTATGCTAAGTGAAATAAGTCAGGCATGGAAATATTGCATGTTATAACACATATATGGAAACTAACAAAAGTTCGTCTTACAGAAGAAAAGAGTATAATAGTGATTACTAGAAGCTAGGAAGGCAGGGAGGGGATAGTGGGAGCATGGATAATAGGTCCTGAAATACAATTAGATGGGAAGAATAAATTCCAGAGTTCAGTAGCACAGTGGGATGACTGTAGTTGATAGTATTTTATTACATGTTTAATGAAGAAATAGAAGAGAGGAGTTTAAAGACTGCCAACAAAAATAAATAATACATATTTAAGGATATGAGAATGCTAATTACCTCAAGTTGATCATTACACATTGTATAACTATCAAATAATTACACTGTACCCCATAAATGTACAGAATTATCAATTAAATTTTTAAATAACCAAAATAACAATTAAAAGTATTTTAAAACAAAATAATAAATGTTAATGTGAAATTGCTACTTGAGACAAACAGAAATTTTGTAGGCCTGACAGAGCACTTTAAATCTGAAATCTATTCCCCTCATGAGCATTAAATAGCCATTTTGTAAAGAGGGGAAAAAATTACTCCAAATAGAGAAAACAGTATATGTAAAGTATCTGAGTCATTTAAGGCCATTTGAGTTTTAAGAACTGGAAAAAAAAAAAAAAAAGCCAGTGCTGGTGGATTATATAGAGAAAGAAGGGAATGATAGACTCGAGATATGAAAAGCCATAATTGTGGAATTATGGAATTACCCAGTTTTATGGCTTGAATAAATGGACTATAGTACTATTTCCTAAGATCAAGATAAATGGGAAAGAGAGAATGTATAGAGTGCATGCCATAGACTTTAGGGAAGAAAAGAGTTCTATTTTGGACATGTCACATTTGAAATACCTGTGAACTGTTGTGGCTGTTAGGTGCTGTAGAGTCAGGTCTGATTCATAGTGACCCTATGTACAACAGAACGAAACACCTACTCAACAAAAATACCCAGAAGGATATAGCCATCTGGAGATCAGAAAGCAAATCTTAGATAAATATAAAAATTTAGAAATCGTTTGTATAGAAAAAGTATTTACATGCAGGTAAATTGACAAAGTCATCTATTGAGTACATATAGTAAGTAAACAGCACAAAATGGGGTGGAAACCAGAAAGAAAGTTGAGGAGTTACCTGTGGGTTAGAAGAAAAGATAAGCAGATTGTGACAACAGAAGCCAACAGAGAAGACATAGAAGAAAGAGGGAGGTGAAAAAATGCTATCTCCTGTAGGGCACAGTAGTACATATCTGTCATCCCAATGACTTGGGAAGCAGAGGCAAGAGGATCATGAGTTTGGGGCCAGAGGCAGCCTCGGCAATTTAGCAAGGCCTTGTCTCAAAATTCAAAATAAAAAATGGGCTAAGAGTGCAGCCTAGTGATAGAACACTAGCAAAGTGTGTGTGAGGTGCTGGGTTCAACCTCCAAGTACAGCAAAAAAAATAAAAATAAAAAATGCTATGTCCATAATGACAAAGATGAAGATAAAGAATTGTTCCTAGGACTTAGCAATGTGGGAGTCATTGACTAGAACAATTATGATGAATCAATAAGCCCAACTTCAGTCAATCAATGAAATTGGATATGAATAAAAAAGAATGGGGACACTCTAAATGCAGATTCTATTACAGCAGGGCTTGCAATTACAATTACAGCTTGCCAAAGGTCATCTCTGGCCTACACTACCGGCTTCATGTGAGCCTTACTGCCTGCTCTGACAGACACCGAAGGCTGTGCTACTCTACACAGCCACTTGCATGGTGAGATTTCTTGGCTGATCTCTTCCAGTATCTTTTACTCCGTAGTCATCCACTTCTGGTTTGCCTGTGACCTGGGACATCAGAGCCCAAGGCCAGCCTATCGTGTAGATCAATTAGGTAACACGATTCCAGGGAAATTAAGAAGATCAAGATGTTCTAAATTCTCCCTGACATAAGGATTGGCACACTTCGTACTTTTAACTTAAGAATGTGGATCTACGTTTCATTGCAAGGTTGCTAAAAAATTAACATCATAGTGGCTAATAAGGCTAGAAAGGGTTAAAAAAGTGTCTGATTTGTTGTTGTTGTTAGGTGTCGTCGAGTCAGTATCGACTCATAGCGACCCTCATAGGGTTTTCGATGGCTGGCTGTTTCGGGATTGCCAGGCCCTTCTCCCGTTTTTGCGGTGCTGGGAATTGAACTCGACCTCAGAGACTGCAGCACAGCACTCTACCCACTGAGCCAAATCCCAGCCATGTTTCTAGTAGGTTTCAATTGAAGAAGGGGAAAAAGAAACCTGAGAGCTGTGAGTACTGGAGAAAACAAAGTTGTAGGAGTAAAGGTACAAAATGGGAAGTTTAGTGTCATCAAAGGCACAATATTTGATGTGTACTTTGTGAATAAATGAATAAATAAAAGACAACCTTCAGCCATTTCTCAAGCTTAGCCCACAGAGAACTCTGGCTTTTCTTGTGCTCAGTGTTCTTCCTGGCAGAGTGACAGGCAAAGGAGTCTCCCTGCCATCAGCACGTCCCTTCAGCTTAATCAACTGGGAAACACTGATGAATGGTGACTCTCATCTAGAATGAAAGCTAAGGAAGTAATTGCCAGGCGATCTACAACTTGCATCATCTTTGATTCCACTGATTTGAACATAGGGCTGTTCAAAGAGATCATCAAATGATTTGTGAGTAGTCTGAGATTCAGTGAAGTCCAACACATTTTTCCTCCAGCACTTTCCTCTTAGGTTTTGTGATCAAATATGCCAAAGTAACGTTAATTCACTGAAATTATTATTAAAACTGAGGCGGAAGACACAGAGTGGCTGGCTGGCTCAAGTTCTTCACTTGCCATATTTTCAAGGTTAAAGGCCCAGTCCATACCCAAGGAGGGACAGGCATATAGTCCGATCAGTGTGGAACTGTGCTGACAGTGGGTCATGGCTATGAAAACTGGAACCAGAGCAGCAAAACTTGAGAATGTATGAGAGTCAAACCAAGAATGCCCACATCTCCATCTAGTCCTAATCCCTCTTCCACTAGAATTCATAAATTATTCATGCAGACCTTTTTTTTCACAAGGGTTTCTAGAGTCTCTTCTGTGTAATTGGCAAGAACAAACAGGATAACTAGAAAGTAGTGACTTAAATTACCCAAGAGCAGAAACTGAAGGGTGAATTTTGGAGAAAATTAATTTTACACATTTAATATGAATTTCTGGTTGAGCATTCACATTCAAACATCCAGTGGAAAAAGGTTCAAATTTTCTGTTTTGAAAAGTTCTTGGGCCTAGATAAAGAGATTTGGAAGTTATAAGCATATAAACTGCAATCAAAATCAAGTCTATCTTTCTCTAAGGGTGAATTCACTCTTGCTAATTCAACAGACCCTAGACCACATTATACTCCAATACTTGCATTGAATCTTTGACTTATTCATGGTTTCTCACATCCTCCTTTGGTCCTTTATCACTTCATTCATTCTAAAACTTGGATACATTTCCTTGCTGTTTTCCGTCTCTTCCTAATGTCCCCTAACTCTGCCTTCAGTGGGATAAAGTCTCATCACCATGCCTGTTCCTTGTATATCTGCAATATGGGCACTGCCCAGCCCTTGCTTCTACAGAGTATAATTTCACTGACTGTCACCTCTCATGCAGGGAGCACATTTTGTACCTGGGCATTGCAACTAACGTCACTTGTAGGTACATCTTTAAAGCCTATAATCATCCAACCTCTAATTTTATTCACCAAGCTGCCATACAAGGAATGTACTGGTTATCTTATAAAGTCCTAATTCAATGTCTCCTCCAGCTATGACCATCATATAACAAAATACTATGGCAATACAGGATTATCCTTTCTGTCCTAGTTCACTTGAATTTTTTCCTCTTCCTTAGAACCTACTCAAATTTACCCTTTCTTGTATCATTTTCCATGACTCAGTCTCTCGATGCTTCTGTAACTGTAAAGTTTCTTCTCCTTCTTGGAGCTTCTGATAAGCCTCCGTAGCTTTTTCATACCCCACTGCAACTTTAGGTTAAGATTCTTAGGGAACACACATTAGATGGAGATCTGCACGCAAGAGATTTATTGGGAGCACTTGGTACAACCACAGAAGTGAGGGAAATAAGACTGATTAGGCAGAGAAAGAAGCTGAACTAGAATGCTCTAACAAGAAGGGCTGAAGCTGGAATGATACTTCAGAGTTATCTCGTGTGTGTAAAAGGGCAGGGTCAGTGAAAACCCACACAGACCAGACATTGGACACAAGCTACTTCCAGCAGAAACAAGTAGTGAAGCAGTTCCTTATAGCCAACAACCACTATAGGGAGAGGGACAGAGCCAGGTGAACCAGAAGTTAGGGTTGTGAGCATTCACTCTTGCAGGGTGATCTGGGTGCCCCACTGTCTCTACTGCATCTGCCATTAATCTGATGGACACAGCCATAGTCAGGTTGGCTTGAATAAATTTAGATCAACCTCCTTCTAAAAGTAAAAGTCTTCCCTGACTTTCCTTCCTTCTCTAGTACTGCCTACTGCCTAGTCTCTCTCTCTCGGTATCTGTGTGTGTGTGTGTGTGTGTGTGTGTGTGTGTGTGTGTGTGTGTGTGTGTGTGTGATAGATAGATAGATAGAGAGAGAGAGAGAGAGAGAGAGAGAGCATAGCAGCCATGATCATTGTGCCTAAGAACAAGACCTCTGATAACAAGAAAATTCCATGTATCTAACAATCAATAAGCTATTAAACTGTTGTGGCCATTTCATTCGAGGACGTTCTAGTTCAATGGGAAAATCCAGGTGCTATTAACAGACTATAATAGATACATTAAATCCATTACAGGAAATTTTAGTGTATAGTTAATATTCTATTAAAAATCTTCAGAGACCTCAAAAGCCTACCAGTAAACATGTTGAACATGATAAACTCTGTGACTAAGTTTAACTAAGTTTTCTAATACAAAAATAAAAAGTTCATGTTCTTTATAAAATATCTGTTTATCTAACTTTTTGAGTAAAATAAAATAGTCTTTCTCAAATAAACACTGTGATTACTAGAGGAGAAAGTACTAGGTTGGTGTTAGGAAACCTAGGTTTGATACTAAGTTAAGCCTACCAGCTAGCAGTGTGACTTGCACAAGTTAAAACCCATCTTGAACATAATTTCTCTCATTTGGGAAGTTGTTGTTGTTGTTGTTAGGTGTCATTGAGTCAGTATCCAATTGATTTTTGGGAGTGGGTTGCCAGGTTCATCTCCCAAGCCTACAGCACCTGATGTTATCAGGCAGTCTCCCGTCCAAGTACTAACCAGGCCCGACCCTGCTTAGCTTCTGAGATCTGATGGGATTGGATGCCACAGGGCTTCAACTGCAAGCTCATCTGTGAAGTGGTGTAGTAATAATATGCCAGACACTGCATCATACTCCTCTCATCCCAGGGACTCAGGAGATTGAGACAGGAGGATCACAAGATCAAGGCTAGAGGCAGACTGTGCAATTTAGTGAGACTCTGTCTCAAAATTTAAAAAATAAAAGAGGAGATTGGGGTGCAGCTCAGTGGTAGTGCACCTACCTAGAATGTTTGAGGCCCGGGGTTTAACCCCTCAATACTGCACACAAAAATAAGAAAAAAAAAAAAAAAACAGGTAATGATAATAATAAACACACTTCAGAAAGTTAATCAGAAAATTGGGTCACATTAACAATAACTGATATGATTACTATTTCCTAATCATTCTGCTAATTACATTATATTCATTATCTCATTTTAATCCATGTTAGAACTCAAAGAAGTATGCACTGTTATTGTCTCCATGTTGAGGGATAAGAAAAGTGAAACTTTCAAAGGTTAAGTGTCATCCCCAATGCCACACAACTAGTAACCATCAGGTCTGTCCAACCGCAAAGACCATTATTTAATTCTCTTCTGCATTCCCACAGTAGAATATACTTAAAAGTGTTTTAAAACTGTGAGTCTCATTTTAAATGTTGCTTTGTTTAACCCTTTCATTTTTATTGCATTTCTTTTTCCCTGGCCTTGTCTCTGTGATGAATGTGTAGTAAGGGTAGGGTGCATCTGGTCAATCAACATGTTTGAACAATTCAGTCCTAGACCTTGTTCTGATAAGAGGGAGAAGATGAAAAAGCATTCTGCTGAACTGAAAAGAACAGGCAAGTCTAATTCACATTTGTAGGCACCGCTTGATGGCAAAGTCATTCCCAAAGTCCAATGAGTCAACTCCAAACAGAAGTTTCAGCATCATTTAGTAATTCTTCCAAGACTGGGGGCATATCACATATTTCAGGTGATATTTCTTGATTTATTTGTAGGTTAGTGAATATCCAATGCTGTTAACATCTTATTATTTTTGTAATTTCAGACAGACTCCACTCTCTAAATATACTTTGTTATTCCAGTGATGTAACAGGGTAAGCTCAGCCTAGTTCCTTTTTTAATTACTCTATTTTACCGTGCCAGAAAAAAAATCTATTTCAAAATATATCAGAACTCAGTCCAAAAAATAAGCTATTCACCTGTAAAAATAGGGTTGAAGGGATTTTGAAGAAATTCAATTGCATTTTTTTAAGACACAAAAAAACTTTAATTGCTTACTTTATTTTTTGAAGGTCTCTGAGAACTCAAAAGAGGGGCTAAACAGATTCTGGACTTTATAAAATGAATTAACTTCCCAGATTAATATATTGTTTGCCAAATTTCAGTTTAGAGTGAATTTTTACAACCAAGTCATAAAACTTCTGAAAATACCGTGGGGACTTAGAATGGAAAAGCTCAGAAAACTCTAATATATCTGATGATAACCCAAGAGCCAAAAACACATGGTGAGATTGCTATCCCAAATGGTGAAAAAGGGACAGAGTCAGTTCATATGGTAAAATAAATGATATATTTTATAGTGTTCATATATTTTGAAAGGCATGCCATTGGGTATTCTGTAAAACTTTATTTGGGTCTGTGGGAGACTGACTGACTCACTGGCTGGTAATGGGATACAGAGCTCTCTACTCTGGGGCCACCAATACAAATCTTCCCTGGGAAGAGAGTGCTATAAAATTGTCACAATGGATCACCTTTTGTTTAATCACCACTTACCACCTACCCCTATAACTCCACATGCATCATGCCTTCTGCAGGCTTCCAATCTTGGAGCTAAAGATCCCATTTATAATTGAAAGACATATATTTTTAATGAACTAAAAATGAATGCTTCTCATTTATTTTATCTCTAAATCAGTCAATAAATTATTTGTGGAAGCTTTATCAAAGCCTTCAAGGAACCAATGTCATGTATCACAACTCCTTAGCAAATGTTTAATAGACCTCCTTAGTGCTTAAAATTTAGCTTAAAATATACAGAAGGTGTTCATCTAGTGACATTGTCTGGTGGGACAGAATGAGGTAAAACCTAAACTGAGTATTAAAAAGCAGTAGAAGAAAAAGAAACATTCAGTGGGCACATTGAATCCATTGAGCACCTGCCAAGTACTTCCACATTTATAATTTTAAATTCTCACAATCACCCTGTGAAATACTGTATTTTGCTTACATATTGACAGGTGAGGAAAATGAGACTTAAAGAAGAGTTAAGTTGCTCAGTACTACACAGATAGTAAGAGATTGGGCTGAGGATCAAACACTGACCTGTACTATTTTGAAGCTTGTCACTCTTATTTCAGCCTATCGCCATTGAGAGTATACTGAAGATATAAAAGTATCACAATCTGACCCCAGCAAAGTAATATTATTATACTGTCAGTGAATTTCCACTATCTACTTTTCCAAACACAAGTAGTCTTCCCTTACAAAGCTTCTCCCTACCAACAATTTGAAGTGCTTTAGCAACCTGATTCTGTATCTTTCAGGGAAGCAGATTCCAGTCAAGATGAAACCAGGCCTTCCATTCTAGTAATAGAAATGTTTAGTTTATAGGCAAATCTAGCATACATGATACCCAGGGAAGATAAATTTTAACACTCATTCCTCTACCTGACAAAGTTATTTTTAAGAATAGTCCAGAATGAAACAAACCAAAATAATGGAGAGAAAAGGTTTGTAGACAGAGAAATTTTTCTTTTATGGAAAATCATACACACACCACACACACACACACACACACACATATATATACATACATATATATATATATATATATATATATATATATATATATATATATATGTTGTTGTTGTTGTTAGGTGCCATCAAGTCGGTATCCGACTCATAGCGACCCTCATAGGGTTTTCAATGGCTGACTGTTTCGGGATTGGCTTGGGAGTGGATTGCCAGGTCCTTCTCCATATATATATATATATATATATATATATATATATATATATATATTCTGCAGATTATTGTCCAGCAACCAAAAAGTATATTTACTAAAATGAAACAGAAACTGCAGTATAATTTAGGTAACTACTAATTTATACCACTGATGTAACATGTTTGGGGGTTTTTTGTTTGTTTATTTTAAACAATGCTTTAGAAAGAATTAAGGTTAATTTAAAAATTATTATTGTGTCAAAGAGTAATGATTCACATTCAAATTAAAATATGTACTGACCAGTCCAAAATTTTATAGTTCATGTTTTAAGTTTTAAACATAAGTGGTCATTCATGGTGATAGAATTGAAATAACTCAAGGTCTACTTCTTAGTTTTATGTCTTACACTGTTTTTTTCAAATCTATGACATAAAACACAGAAATATGTAGCAACTTGGGCAATAGAAAGACAAATAATGCCTGAGGTAAATTCCAAGACTCTGAAGCTTTAACAAACTCCGTCTTAAAACATATATAGCTAAGTCCACATGTGTTGGAAAATTGACCATGTAACTGGGAGTTTTCCAAATTAACTTCCATGTAGAAACAATGCTTGTTAAAGGATAATAAAAATGTGCTAATTTGAAGCTTACCTATGTGTTATTGAAATTCAACATTATAGTTATCAGCACTTAACAAAAAATTCTGAATATTTTGTTGCTGATTATGTTTAGAATTGCTAGTAAATTGTCATTATGGAAACCAACCTACTTTTAGTGAGCTTTATTATTGTGTTTAAGTTCTTCATAGTCCCTTTACCCAGGACAAATCACTCTTACTGCCTTCCTTTTGGTGTGACACTAGCTCAGGTACCTGTTAAATACTTATCTACTAAGATATCTGTGAAAAAAATAACATCACTAAGGCATATATTTAACTCTTACTCTAAAAGTAAAATGATCTCTCAGTTGAAATCTTTCTTTACAGGCGAAATATCAGTTTTCTGACACTATGTGATACTTCCATCAAGTATGCATTTGAAACCGCATGCCCTTAACCACAACCCCCAACACCAAAAGATGGAAGCATGTGCCTGCTTTTGCAGTTATCAGCCTAGCAAATTGTCTAAATTTCAACAGACAATATGACTACATAAAAGCATGAATAGAATAATAAATATCAGATGACATAGTCATATGACATAAGAACAGCTCAAACAATTGTCCATTCAGAAAAGGTTGGCAGAAGTCCAAGCTCTTACACCAAAGTTAATATTCTACTTTAAATAAAGCTTATAGCTGATTATGAACATGTTTGTTAGCTGATTTACTAAAAACCAAGCCCAAAACAATAAAAAAGCAGAGAAAGATATGCAAAGTCTCTAATATTAACCAACAAATGAACAAAGATTAACTCCATAATCTGTAAAATATAGCCATGTGTCTATCATAAAGGTCAACACTGACCATTGCTAGAGTGTACAATGGACAAGAGAAATAGTGCAGAAAACCAAAATATAAAATGAAAACCTATGATTTGGAAACAGATGGGAAATTAACAATGGCTATTCAGAAAGGAAAAATGTAAGTTTGTATAACACTGACTTTCTTGAAGTTGGCTATTATATCCCCCATGAATTGATTCCTGTTCTATAGAATATGAAAAGTACAACTTTGACTTAGCCATGTCAATAAAATTATCTAACATAATACACTAGCTACAAAACACATTCATCCAACAGCAGTAATGACAATAAGAACAACAATAAACAATAAAGTTTTTAAAGTAGGTAGATTCAATCTCGAATATTTTCTTCTCTGTAGTGAATGTCACCTCTGTCCATGATATTTGCAATAATATTTTGTTTGTAAGTTAAACAAATAAGCTAAATAAGTACTAAGGACTTTTTAACTACTCTTAGCTAAATGCCTTAATAGTTCATTTTTCTGGAAGTGGATTTTTATTTGGTTTCCACAGATTTCTGTGTTACAGAAATAGGTGTCACCCAATAACCATTTCTCTAAATGTTCTTTATCTTCATCTTGCACCAACTGAAATCTGTGATGCTTGAGTACCTTCCTATCTCTGCAGTGCTTTCAAGAGACAGGTGTTTTTTCTCATGTGCTCCTCTTACTACTAAGTCTAAAAGTAGAAAATTTGCTTCTTGTTCCTCATTGCTTACTCTTTATTTTTATTCATTTCATATTCTGATGCTCTACACTGTTTTCTAATTAAACTTTTCTCCATTTCTTTTTCTGCTGTTCTTCCACATTCCTAAAACTGTTCCTTTGAAGCATCTACAATAGGCTTCTACTCCCCTGTCATGTTGCAGTGATTTATCAGCCTTCTGGATGTAATCTTGTTGTGATCTATCATTTTTCTGGTCATACTTTTCCTTTCAGTAACTTTGGGAGGACTGGGCTTTCTGTCCTTTTCTCCATTGTCCCTCTTATCTTCTTTCTCCAATAACCACTAATTTGATAGAAATCCAATTCCCAGAAATTCTCATCAACATCCTCATCTTCACTGACCTTGTGTTTTTAATACACCAGGGCCTCCCTGCTCCATGTTCACATCAATAGTAACTATATCACCTCAAAAATGTCAATTTGGGACATTCATTTCCATATACTTCATAATTGTAGGACCACTTAAAATTTCAATTATATTACCCTAGTTGATTTACTTTCCTACTGTCTGACAAACTACTTTACAACTTGCCATTTATCTTCAAAACACGGACCTCTTCTATTCCCATATTGCTCTCAACCATTAATCTTGATTAAGAAATAACCAAAAAACATGGACCAATTCCTTGAAAGACACTATCTTCCAAAACTCACACATGGAAAAACAGATTATATGAATGGCTTTCTATCTATTAAAGAACTTGAATGAATAACTAATAGCCTTCCAAAACAGAAGACAGCAGACCCAGATGAGATCACTGGTGAATTCTACCAAATACTTAAGGAAGAAATATATCAACTCTCTATAATATCTTTCAGAAGCTAAAATTAGAGGTACTACTCCCTAATGGCCTGCAGCCATAGCCCTGTGGCATCCAATCCTGTCAGATCTATCTCGGAAGCTAAGTAGCGTCGGGCCTGATTAGTACCTGGATGGGAGACCGCCTGGGAACACCAGAAGCTGTAGGCTTGAGAGAAGGACCTGGCAAACCCCTCCCAAAATTCAGTCTGCCATGGAAAACCTTATGAACAGCAGAGAAGCACTGAAAATAGTGTTTCCCCTGTTGTACAGAGAGTCGCTATGAGTCAGATACCAACTCGATGGCACCTAACAACAACAACAACTCCTTAATGCATTCTATGATACCCTAATGCAAAAAGGAGACAAAGATATTACAAGATAATTATAAACCAATATATCTCATTAACAAATGTAAAAATATTAACAAAATATTAGTAAATCAAATCCAACAATATATAAAAGGAATTATAAAGCATGACCAAGTGGAATTTACAAGAATACAAATAAACAAGTCTGATTCAACATTTGAAAATCAGTTAATACAATCTATCATATTATCAGGCCCACAATCATTCAAGATAAAGTCTCTCAGCAAACTAGGAATAAAAGAGAACTTTGTGAAGTTGGTAAGAACAGCTGCAAAATAATCTACAGCTTATTTCATACTTAATCATGAGAAACTTGAAGCTATCTAACTAAGATCAAGAATAAAGCAAAGCTGTCTTCTCTCATAACTTCTTTTAACATCATACCAGAAAGCCTAACTAATGCAATAAGACAAGGAAAAGAAACAAAGCTTACATGGATTGGGAAGGAAGAAATAGCTAAATAAAAATGTCTATTTTTACATATGATATAATCATTTCTGTAAAAATTCCAAAAGATTTGACCGATAAAATATACTTAAAACTAATAACAAATTATAGCAAGGTTTCAGAATAAAAGATCAGTATAAAAAAGTCAGTGGCTTTCCTATATGCCTGCAATGAACAACTGGAATTTGAAATTTAAAAAACAATTTTCATTTTAGTATCATCCAAATTGAAAGACTTAGATATAACTCTAATAAAAAATGTTGTAAGAAAATCTACAAAACTAAGAAAATAAAAAGCAAATAAAAATAAATGAGATATTCCATGTCAATGAACATGGCAACTCAATATTGTCAATATCTCAGTTCTTTCAAATTGATTTATAAATTCAAAGAAATTCACTCAAAATCCCAGCACATTATTTTAGAGATACCAATAAACTGATTCTAAAGTTTATATATAGAGGCATAAGAATCAGAATAGCCAGAACAATGTTGAAAGAAAGAACAAAGTGGGAGAACTAACACTAATCAACTTTAAGACTTACTCTAAAGCTACAGCAGTCAAGACAATGTGATATGCACAACAGAATTGATGAATGCATGAATGAAACTTAATTGAGAGCCCAGAAACAGATCCACACAAATACAGTCAATTTATGTTTGATAAAGGAGCAAAGGCAATGCAATGAAGAAAAGATTATCTTTTCAGCAAATGGTGCTAGGAAAACTTGATATCCTTACATGCAAAAAAATGAATCTAGACACACACTTCACAATGTTCACAAAAATAACTCAAAATGGATTATAGACCTAACTGTAAAATGCAAAACTATAAAATTCCTAGATGATAGCACAGAAAAAACTCAGTTATCTGGAGTTTGATGATAATTTTTTAAACACACCTCAAATGTACACTTCAAGAAAGAAAGAATGGCTAAGTTGGACCTCACTAATTAAATATTTTTGCTCTTCAAAAGACACTATCGAGATAATGGAAAGCCATGGACTGATGAAAAAGGGTTGTAAAAGACATGTTGGAAGAAGGACTGCTATTTGAAATGTACAAAGAATTCATAAAACTTAACAATAAGAAAATAATCTAATGTTAAAATGTGTCCTAACAAACATCTTACCAAAGAAGAAATACAGAGAACAAATAAGCATATGAAAAAGGCTCTATATCACATGACATCAGAGAAATGCAAACTGAAACAATGAAATACCACTATACACCTGTTAGAATGGCCAAATCCCAAAATGCTGAAGCCCCCAAACACTGGTGAGGCTGTGTAACAACAGTAACTCCAATTCATTTTTGGTGTGAAGGCAAAATAGTAGAGTCAATTTAGAAGACAATAGCAGGTTTTTACAAAATTTGACTATACAATCCAGCAAGCATTTTCCTTGATATTTACTTAAAAGAATTAAAAACTTTGTCCAGTCAAAAACCTGCACATGAAAGTTCATGATATCTTTTGGGATAATTGCTCATGCTTGAAAATAACCAAGATGTCCTTCAGTAGATGAATGGATAAGTACACTGTGATAATCGTTTTGCTTACTGAGCAAATAGAAATGAATTATCAAGACATGAGGAGATATGAAGAAAACTTGAATGCATATTACTAAGTGAAAGAAGCCAATCTGAAAATATTACATACTGTATGATTCCAACTATATGACATTTTGGAAAAGGCAAAATTATGGAGATAATAAAAATATCAGTGATTGCCAGGGAGCAGACAGGAAGAAGAATAAATAGGTGATACATAGAGGTTTTTTAGGACAGTAAAACAACTCTGATACTATAATAGTGGATATATAGCATTATACATTTTTCCAAACCTATAGAATGCATAACACTAAGTGTAACACTAATGTAAACTGTGGATTTGGGGTAATAATGTGTCATGGTAGGTTTATGAATTACCTAAAAGATACCAGTTTGCTGGGGGCGGGGGGGATGTTGCTAATGCAAGGACTATACCTGTGTGGAAGAAGTGAATATTTGAAAAACCTCTGTATTTTCTGCTCAATACTACTTTGAATCTAAAATTTCTCTAAAAATAAAATCTATTTTTTTAAAAAAGAAATATTCAGAACAAACCCTTCTTCTCTTGCCACTAATCTTACCTACTTGAATCTTTTAGTCATGACTGAATTGTCTATACTCTTTTCAAAGGCAAACCCCTATATGATTATATTGAATTTTTACTCACCTTCCTAGGAAAGGACTTTGCTCCCATTTCTCCTCCATCATTAATTTCCCCTCTTTTACTAATCAATTTCATAGGTATAAAATTATGCATATCTCCTACCTTACAAAGAAGAAATGCTATTTTAATCAGACATCTCATTAAGCTACCATTCCATTTCTCTGATATTCTTTAAGAAAAATCCTTTAAAATTGTAACTCTACTGTTTCCCAGTCAACTTTTTTCTCTTCCATAAACACCCATCAGGCTATTATCTGTTTTGATGTATTGTCTTACGTTGGTCACTAGTGACTCCACTTTGCTAATTCAATGGTCCATTGTTGTTGTTGTTGTTGTTGTTGTTGTTAGGTGCCGTAGAGTCGGTATCTGACTCATAGAGACCCTCATAGGGTCTACAATGACTCACTGTTTTGGGATTGCCTTGGGAGTGGATTGCCAGGTCCTTCTACCATTTTTGCAGTGCTGAGAATTGAACTTGGGACCTCAGAGACTGCAGCGCAGCACTCTACCAACTGAGCTAAATCCCAGCCCCAATGGTCCATATACCTCATATATTTACTTGACTCCTCAGGAGAACTTGGCCTACGTGACTACTCCCATTTTCTGGAAACTCTTTCTTTACTAGGTCTTTTTACCCCCCACATGTAGATTTTCTTCTTATTGAACTCTTCTTTGAGTTAATATTGCAGAAACTACCACCTTTTCATGACTTTTAAATGTGAAAGTGCCCCAGGATTCAGTCTTCTGTTCTCTTTTCTTCTCTGTATACACTCAACTCTGAGATAATCTTATCCCATGACTATCAGTATCACTGTACATTTAGATCTCTAGTCCAAACTCCCCCTGAGCATTCGACTGTCTATGATGACATCTCCACTTCAATATCAAATATATATCACCAACTAAACACAGGGTTCCCCTACATGGGGTTTGTGTATATTTGTGCACACATGCACACACACACATTCATGTATGCACATTTACATAGACATTTTGCTCCTGCAACAGATTTCTTCATTTTAGTAATTGGCTGAGAATTAAATGAGGTACAGAAGCAAACCATGCAAAGATTAAGCAGAAGAATATTCCAGCAAGATGAAAGAATAAATGCAAATACCTAAGCTGAATATACCACTGCCTTTCTGACAAACCTCAAGGACACCAAGGAGTTAAAGTGGACTGAATGAACAACTAACTGTTCAGTGATTCTTAGAGCTTCATATCTATATCATCAGGAAAGTCAGTCAGTTGAAAATCCAAATGTACATCAAGTTCAACTTCTTATAGATATCTCAAACACAACCATCTTAATGCAAACCATCTTACTTTTCCTCACCAAGTCCACTATAACAGCATTCCACTTGGTCATGACTCCTGATACTTACAGTTCCTCCTCCACACGGAAGTCAGAGTTGTCCTTTAAAAATATAATTACTGCACCTTATGGCCATAAGGTTCTATGCCCTCCAGTGGCTTTTATCATACCAAGTTAACCCAACATTCTTTCCATATACATGCAATGCCCTACATGACCTACCTCTAACTACCTTTTTAATATCATCTCCTTCCATTTATCCCTTACCCACTACACCTTAACTCCACAGCACCCCTTCTCTTTTCCAAGTAGACCAAATGTCCATCTCTGGACTTTGCATTTGGTGTCTCATCTAACCAGAACATTCCTCCACTTGATCTTTGCAGGGTTTGTTTCTAAGTCTTATTAATGTCTCTGCAAAAATTCCATCTCATCCATCAGATCTTTAGTAGGCATTCTATCTGAAATAGCAGACCTGACATCCTCTATATCTTCATCCTGTTTTACTTTTCTAGAAACTACTTATCACCAATTGATATTTTACTGTATATTAAGCAATATGTGATCCAATGATATTCCTATGAAAGGAGATATTTTTAATAGAGAGCTCATTAGAGAGCTTACTCAGTTAGCTTTATCTAATTAGCTATGGGGGCTGGGATTTAGCTCAGTTGGTACAACATCACTCTGCAGTCTCTGAGGTCCAGGGTTCAACTGCCAGCACTGCAAAAATGGAAGAAGCCTATGGCAATCCACTCCCAAGGCATTTCCATCGGCCATTGAAAACCCCATGAGGGTTGCTATGAGTCAGACAGGACTTGATACAGCACCTAACAACAGCAACAATTAGCTATTACCAAATAAGACAGAGTTTAAGGGACTCAATACTAGCATTAACCCCAAAACTGTGGAGTTGTTAGGGAGAAACGTAAGGGTATAGACTTGGTTGCTAATACTAATGAGTGCAATCCCAAAGCAATAATAAGACATTGAGGCAGATAGTATTGGAGTAGCCAAAGTTTTCAAGCATTCCAAGTATGCAAACACTAAGGTACAACAAAAGTTGTTGGGTTTCTCCAACAGTTTTCTAGGTTGCTGTCCTAATTCTCTTAACTGATGACAAGGACCACCTGTTGTTTCATTTCCTATATGCATTACTGCTCTTGTTTTTTATTACAACTTAATATTTGATTATACTGATTTTTTCTCACTTGTTTAGTCAAGGACTTTGTTCCCAGTCTTTACATATTTCTCTTCCATCATTAATTTTTCCTTTTACAAATCATTTTCATAGGTACAAAATTATGCATATCTCCTGCCTAAAAGAAAAGAAATGCTGTCTTATTCAGACATCTCATTCAGGTACTGTTCCATTTCTCTGATGTCCTTTAAAGAAAATACTCACTTGCCTAGTCAAGGACTTTGTTCCCAGTCTTTATGTATTTCTCCCCATCATTAATTTCCCCTCTCCAGAAGAGAGCCTATGGTGATGGATAAGGCTTTTGTGAACCTGTGGGCAAAACTAAATTTTAGGGAATGATGCATTTTCCATTGCCAGTTGTCTCTAGTATGAACCTGGCCTATCCTTAAAAACATCTTCCATTTTCTCACTTGTTAAGTTATTTTATAGTCAATTTTTTATATTTCTATCTAATCCATTAACTTATAAACTCAGAATTAGAAATCTTCTGGCTTCTCACTGTGCCTGACTTGCTCATTTTATTTTTATTATGACTATTATTATTGTTGTTGTTGTTGTTGTTATTACTGAATGTCATTCCAGATACTTTGAATAGGTGATTCCCAACCCTTACAGAGCACTCAGGATTTTAGGAGAAAAATATTGACATGTGGTTAATGTTAGAGTTTTTCTAAGTATTGCAGATAGATTTAAATGACATTTCACCATATCAAGTATTTTTATACAGAGAATCAAATAACCTATAAAAGACTGTTAATAGGGTACTGGGGAACTAAATAAGCAACTGGGAACTCACAAAAGTAGGAACAGCAGGAAGTAGCTACCATTCTCAAGGTTAGAGAAACAAAGAGAACAGCCTGGAATTATAAAAAGTCAGAAGCTTAGAAGAGAGGGCAAATAGCGCTGCGACTCAGTGCTCTGAGGAGGGGTGCTGGTACAAGGAGAAGAAGAGGCTTATGCTGTAAGGACTGAAAAACATGCAAGTGAAATCATCTGCAGCTACTACAATGAAATGTTGCCAAGATCAGGACTTTCAGCTCATGTTGACAAGATTAAGAACCAAGAGAAAGGAGCAAATCTCTTTTTGTTACTTACTCTAATTGTCTAGTCTTTATCTAGGAATTTAGTACAATCCTACAAACACTTACTTATTATTGGCCTTCCTCATAAGTCTTTGAGCTCTGTTATTCTTTGCTCCACCCTTATATGCCTAAAGTCTGGCATATAGTAAGGATGAATTCACAAATAAGTGAATAAAATATATTCACTCAACCAACCTACCTGAGAATTAGAGAAGTTGTTGAAAAATAAGAAAATGCTCCATCATAAAGAAGTAAAAGTTATGAGATAAACAAGAGTTTGCTAGGAGTCCATTGGGCATTAACAATTATGTGTGGGTAAATTTTGTATTAATTGGATTATGATATCTTTGTAGACTTATTTTTATACTAGCAGCAACTTTTTTCCCATATTTTCTCAATTTGATTTGATTATAAGCAGAAAACAGGCTAGGATTTAGCTCAGTTGGTGGAGCCCCGCCCTGCAGTCTCAGAGGTCCAGGGTTCAATTCCCAGCACCACAAAAATGGGAGAAGGACATGGCAATCCACTCCCAAAGCAATCCCAAAAAAATCAGTCATTGAAAACCCTATGAGCATCACTACGAGTAGGACACAACTTGACGGCACCTAAGAACAACAACATGAACAAAAAAGAGCTTTTTGAGCAAAAAAAAATGTGTGAGGTCCATGGGTGTAGTATCGTGTGCTGAATATACTTTGTGTAGTCTCCTTCTGAGATTTTTAGTTTTAAAAATGAGTTGATCTTAGAGTAATGCACCCCCATTGTTGATGGTCCAAGGGAATGTATGTTAGATATCCTGGCTTATTTCTAACACCCATATACTAAATCTCATTAGAGCCTTCTAAATGCATATCAAAAGAATAATTTACTTTTTAACCTCCTTATTTGGCCAATTGCATCTGTATCTTAATTGTAACTCTCTAAAATCAAATGGGATCCAAAGAGAAGAGCATTTTCCCTTCTTTTTTTGAGCATTGTTTAATGCAGAAGAGTATATTGGCATGGATATAAATATAGAACCAAGGATAGAATGAGACTCACTCATTAGTGAATCATATTTACAGGAAGAAGTGGGATAACATACATACATATTGTATCTTATTATATATCTCCTTCTCCCTTAAAGTCTATATACAAAACAAAAAGGAAATGTTTGAGGCCAAATAACACAGTACAATTGTAAAAAGGTGTCTTATTCAGAAATTACATAAATGTATAATACAGGAAGGTACTACTAAAGCTAAATGAAAAGATGGTTTAAGAGTAAATGACAAAGATCTCTTCAGCATATTTGATCAAATATCCACATGGCCCACTCTACTTTGGTTTTTTCCCAAATGCTAGTTTCTTTGTATAAATCAATTCCATGTGATAAGTTTTTTGAAAAGAGACCAGCCTGTGATATGTACAAAAGCATCAAACATAATTTGAAATTTAAATTATATTCAAAGAAATTGTAGTGCACTGCCAGGTGTGGTGGCGCATACCTGTATTCCCAGCAACTTAGGAGGTGGAGACAGGAGGATCTCAAGAAGTTCGAGACCGAGGCAGTATGCATAATTTAGCAAGACCTTGTCTCAAAAAGTAAAAAAAAGAAATGGGCTGAGGGTGCAGCTCAGTTGTACAGCACTTGCAAAGCACTCAAGTGCGAGGCCCTGGGTTCAACCCACTGTACCACAAAAAAAAAAAAAGAAGGAAAGAAACAAAGAAACAAAGAAATTGTAGTGCATTAGATAGTGCTGAACATTTACTACTGCTATGTAGATCGTTTACATATAGCAATAAAAAAGACAGTTAAACCATTAAATTACATGACTTTCCCAGAATTGCTCTTCAATTATAAGAAAATTAAGCTTTTGTGTCCTATTTATAAACACGGATAAGTAGCCAATACATTGCAGATACCACTGGACTATAACCAAGTTTAATTTTCAATATTTTCCCCAGGGATTTACCCATTTACTGATATAGGCTGATAAGTTTGTGTGTGTGTCTGTGTGTGTGTGTCTCTGTGTGTGTGTGTGTATGTCTGTCTCTCTATGTCTGTGCTGTGTCTGTGTGTGTCCATAAACTATGTAAAATCACCTCCATAGAAGAGAGACAGCATGTAACTCCTTGAAAAATACCAGGCATAGCATAGAATTTAACTGTATTAAAGGCACCCTGTTTTGGAGTAAATGGAAATTTGAAATTACCAACAAGGAAAATGTAAGAGAAGGGAATTCTAGTGAACAGTACTGGATTTCCTTAGTTCTAAAAGTTGTTGATTTTCTTGTGGGTTTCAGGGAGATGTTACTAAAGAATTTTAATATTATTTATGAAATATGTCAATTCTCAGTGATTTTTTAGTTTTTCAAGCTATTTTTTAAACCCCAAAAACCAGAGTCCTTGTTCTATGGTAATGTGTGCTGAGAATACAAAGCTTTGTGCAATTGCCCCCAGATGACTTCTTGGCTGATATTTCTGCCTGTTTACGCTATATGAATCCACTAGACAAACATTAAGATCTCACTTCACTTAGGCTATAATCACATTTAGAGTAATCCATCTTAAGTATAAATTCCTTTCTTGACCAACTAAAAAAACCCAGAGAGTAAATAAGATCAATAATAGAATCATATTATAATCTGTAATAATTACTAAGATGAAGTGAAAACCAACAATGCTAATCATGAAAAATCTGTAAATTACTTCTTTCTCTCTTTTGATTTAGTTATTTTACTTCCACATCTACACAGCACACCTTGGAATAGAATACTGTCAGCATTCTGGTGAAATTGCAATGAATACATGACCAATTGTGAGAACTCAAGCTAAAAAGACTGACTTGTGTTTGGTGAAGAGTCCTAAGGTGACCCTGGGTAAACCAACTTTATAGTTTACTACATAGAAATAGCCCCCACACATCTGTCAGTTTGCCGCACTGTGGGGGCTTGCGTGTTGCTATGAGGCGGAGAGCTCTGCCACTGTAACCTCAGACATGAGCAAGGTTTCTCATGGTGGATAGGTTTTCAGCTGAGCTTCCAGACTAAGACAGACTAGGGAGTAGGACCTGGCGAGCCACTCCCAAAAAAACTAGCCATTGAAAACCCTATAGATAGCAAAAAGACACTGTCAGATATAGTGACAGAAAATGGGGCCCTCAGGTTGGAAGGCACTCAAAAGACTACTGGAGAAGAGTTGCCTCCTCCAAGTGGAGTCTACTGTGATGACAGAAATGAAGTAAAGCCCCAGGGTGCTCAACTTGCTGATGTGGCACGACTTAAAATGAGGAGAAACAACTGTAAACATCCATTAGTAATTGGAACATGGAATGTATGTAGTATAAATCTAGGCAAATTAGAAATTGTTAAAAGAGAAATGGAGCCCACAAACATTGACATTCTAGGCATCAGTGAGCTAAAATGGACCGGCATAGGCCATTTTGAGTCAGACAATCATATGGTCTACTATGCTGGGAATGACAAACTGAAGAGAAATGGGGTTGCATTCATCATCAAAAAAGACATTTCAATATCTGTCATGAAATACAATGCTGTCAGTGATAGAATAATATCCATACTCCTACAAGGAAGGCCAGGTAATATGACTATTATTCAAATTTATGCACCCACGACTAAGGCCACAAATGAAGAAAGGGAAGACTTCTATCAGCTTCTGCAATCTGAAATAGATCAAACATGCAATCAAGACATACTGATAATCACTGGTGACTGGAATGCAAAGGTTGGAAACAAACAAGAAGGCTCAGTAGTTGGAAAACATGGTATTGGTGACAGAAATGAAGCTGGAGATCGCATGATAGAATTTTGTCACACCAATGACCTTTTCATTACAAATACATTTTTTCAACAACATAAACGGAGACTATACACATGGACTTCACCAGATGGAACATACAGGAATCACATTGACTACATATGTGGAAAGAGACCATGGAAAAGCTCTGTACAAAATGTCAAAGTAAGACCAGGTGCTGACTGTGGATCAGACCATCAACTTCTCCTATGCAAGTTCAAACTGAAGTTGAAGAAAATTAGAACAAGTATACAAGAGCCATGGTATGACCTTGAGTATAGCCCACCTGAGTTCAGAGACCACCTCAAAAATAGGTTTAATGCATTAGACACAAATGATAGGAGACCAGAAGAGTTGCGGCATGACATAAAAGATATCATTCAAGAAGGAAGCAAAAAGTTCTTTAAAAGACAAGAAAAAAAGAAAAGACCAAATTACATGTCAAAAGAGGCACTGGACCTTGCCCTCGAACGTCCAGTAGCTAAAGCAAAAGGAAGACATGAGGAAGTTAAGGAACTAAACAGAAGATTTCAGAAGGCAGCTCGAGAGACAAAAAAAAA